>CATIWQ010165633.1:0-14784 GCA_949673415.1 Euphorbia schlechtendalii | reverse complement strand
CGAACTAAAATTACTTTGATACCATGTAAAATTTATTAATTCTGACTAGCCCGGATGTCTAATAAGATACCTGACAAGGCAACAAGATGTGCGGTGTTTAGGCCATGGCTTTGAAACTGTTGTTTAAGAGTGGTGAAATTTGCAAATGGAGATGGCAAGTCTCTATTTGCCTCCGATTCTAGTGATATTCTTCCATCTTTTCTCCCAATAAAAACTGGCCATAATGGTCTTTTGAACTGCAATTCAATTACCACATGGTGTATGTATATATGATTAGAATATGTTGACAATATCTGAATTGAATT
This sequence comes from Euphorbia schlechtendalii, assembly GCA_949673415.1. Taxonomy (NCBI): domain Eukaryota; kingdom Viridiplantae; phylum Streptophyta; class Magnoliopsida; order Malpighiales; family Euphorbiaceae; genus Euphorbia; species Euphorbia schlechtendalii. Next base: position 14,479 of record CATIWQ010165633.1, on the reverse strand, counting down.
TCCAATGTATTTTAAATTTAATAATTTGACTTGAAAATGACCAATTTACCATACTTGGAAAGAGACAGCAGCTCTAGCAGCTAAGGCAAGAATGTCAGCACATGAGACTTGACCAGGACATTGCTTTTCTACTTCTACTTTGATTTCATCGATAACATCGTATCCAATCAGGGACCCATTTGGTACTGCTTCTTTCTCGGCTCTACTGTTTGCCGTCGAATCCAATAGAATCGAGCCGTCACATCCCTACAACCATTGCAAAATTTTACTATAGCAATAACATACACAATTTTTTTTAACTTTTTTTGGTAAAGGTTTTTACTTTTTACTACCTTATTCTTTTATTGATTTTTATGTATAAAACAATATCAATGAGTGGTCTAACATCATAATAAAACTCCGTTATTATGTAAAATAGCATAACTCGCTCCAAAAAAGTACATCGTCATATATAAAGATATATAAGAAGGTATAAAGTTTGAATCCCACGATGTGATTGAATCTTACCCTAACAAAACAATCATGGAATTGCATCCTTATTAACTTAGCTGGGAGGACAGGATTTGCTGCAACTCTGGCCCATGTTATTTTCCTCGAAATCGATTCGAGCTGTCCGCAACTGTTCTTTGGCGCCTTATGGTGCCAATCACCACGGCCATGTTGATCATTTCTGTGTTGGTCATGGCCATTGCCTCTACCACCGTTGCCATTTGAGCACTTAACTGTAGTAGTGAGCATTAACACTGACATAAAAATAAGTATAAAGTACTCATTATTATTGGATATTCTCATATTTAAAATTAAACTAATTAAATAAAAAGTAAACTAATTTGATGTTAAAATTAATTGCTATGTGTTGAATGAAAAATGTTGGTCTTGCACTTGAATAATAATTTTAGACAAATTGTCATTGTACTTATAGTGGTTCTTGAACTGGAAATCCGCCTTGAAATTTGGAATTATACGTATATTTGCTTATCTCTGCAAATGCAACTCCTCTGCATGAAATGCTCATAATTTAAGAATTATTGAAGTCAAATAATTATCTATTATTACATTGAAATAATTGGGATAATGGCAACGAATAAAAGAATTGGACTTTTCTTCAAGTCAAATGAATGTAATTAATACAGCTAACCTGGTCTAAAATCTCATTTTATACTCTAGCTAGTTAATTGTATGTTAATCATTTACTTTTAACATTTTTATAAATTAATTTAGATAACACAGCTATGAGTTCAAATAGTTACCAATGATTCGAGTTTCAACTGCAACTTACTCTAATAATATTTTAAAAAATTCTAACTATTTGCCGTCCCTTTTCCTTCCAAAATTAAAAATAATAAATTCACACAAATTAAATATTTAAAAGAAGATTCATCATCCGTTAACTTAGAAATAAAACATTATTAATGAATTTGTGGATACGCTGTTCATTATTTGAAGATATCAAGCAATAATGCCACAATTTTAAGATACAGACTATTTTTTATCATGGTTTTCAGAACCGGACCGGTGAAGAGGGTGGTTTATGGATTTAAGGTTCAACCAGATTAAATCGGTGGTCGAACCGAATTTTCTAAAAATTGAAAAAATATTATTTAAATAAGATATAGTGAATTTATTTACAAAATACACTAAATAAATAAAGAAATACTTAATTTAAAATTAAGTAAAAGTTTTATATAGATATTATAAAAGAAATATAATACAAATGTATATCAAATAAGTTTTGTAATTGAGTGGATTCTTACTTAGTGCAAAAAATTTAAAAAATATTATTGTTAACAAGAATAAGTGAATCGGACCAGTGGCCGGTTCCGGTCAGATCAGTGACCGATTCCGGTCAGACCCGGTCCGACCGACCGGTCCGGTCCGATTTTCAAAACTATGTTTTTTATAGCTTTTGATTTCAGATAATATATAATTTGAGATATATTTTCTTTTATAGTATTATTAAATGTTTCAAAGTTATAATTGATTTATAAATGTAAAACTACATGTTTTTTCATCTATGCGACAAGACATTCTGTGTCGCCATGTAGGCCTCTTAGAGCATTTTTAATAGATCATGATGTCGTGTCCAAAATGTATCACCTAGCAAATGCATTAAGGTCAGTTAGTAAGCGCAAGGCCAAGTGTCGTATTTCACGGGAAGCAAAGATAAGGAGTAAGAGGTTTTCCTGATAGATTGGTTCAGAGAAGATTTTCTTATATGTACAGATTGATTGTGATAAATTAAACTACTTAAAGATTGAAATATAAAAATAAAGACACAAGCTTGATTCACCCAGAAGACAATTAAGGTTTTCTTCCAGAGCAACATACTATAACTTATATAAGAGCATGTATCCAAGGTCTTTCAACCTTAAGTCCCTAAGTTGCATTCTAAGCTAATTTAGTTTCTAACATTACTTAACCTATTTCTCCTCTCGGTGCTTGATAGATTAACTAACATTGCATTAAGATTAGTTAAGCATTAAACAAGTTAAAACCCTTAGCATGCATCTCTATCTCCTCTCGGTGGAAAGATATTAATTCACTCCCTCAATCTTAAGGCATACATATGTATGTATGTATTCCATTGTACTACATCTCTTCTCAGTACTTAATAGCATAACTAAGCATGAGTTTTAGCCCTAAACTCAACTAGAAATAAGCATTCAAATATACAATCAGCACGAGATTTAAGTAATAATTAATATACACCACTAGAAGGTCTCTGAAACTGTTTATACGGAAAGGACTTGCTTGCTAAATCTTAACAACACATAATAACAAAGAAAATCAAAGGAAAAAGTGACAGAAAAGAAGAAATGGCTTCCCCAAATAGGGAGAAATTAGAACAGGTAGAAGTGACTTTATATAACCAAAAAAAAGATATAATAAAATATTCTAACTCTAACAAAACATCTAGATATTTTCTCCTCTTTTTATGGAACAAGTCACGTTAACCTCCAACTTGCTTGGCAACAATTTCACCCTACTTTTTCTTTCAATTTGCACTCATTTTTTCTTCAAAAGTTGAGTCCACATGTTCAGCTTAAAAGATCTTCCCAAACTAAATACCTTCCAAAAATCATGAAGATCTTGATAAAAACTGAACTTTTCATATACACATGAAGCACATTAATGCATGATTATTCACTACTTTTTCTCAACCATCAAATATTCCCACACTTGAACATTGTTTACCCTCAAGCAATCTACTAAGAAATTAAGAGACAAACATCCGCAAAATAACAAGCACAAGTGAACATGAACAAATTGGAAATTTCAAAAGTCAAAAGCAAAGTTCAGAAGTCACTGTTAAGATTAAGAGATATTTGACAAAGAAAGCGTGCAACTTAAAGAAACTTAAAACTCTTACTTCAAATAAGTAGTATAGATAAGAAAGCCTCGCAAGATGTCACTCGAACTTAGTGTTTAGGATGATTTAAAAAGAATTCCCTCATTCAATAAAACCAAGCAAATTTTAGACCATAGGCTTGCTATTCGATCAAATCTCCACCACGCATGTGTGAAAATGGTTGTAACTTGGCTAGGGTTAGGGTAGGTAGTGAAAAAGAGATTTTTAGTTAAAGAACATTAAAATTTAATAATGGGTGTCAACATAGTTAAGATGCTCAGAACTTGAGAATCAAAATAGGAAAAATTTAAGGGTGCAACACGAGGACTTCCCATAATTAATAATAATAAAATTTCACGTCATGGGGATTTACTAAAGACCTTCATGAATCAAAGGAAACCTGCTTAATTAATAAAGGACTTCAACCGAGTCAGTTATATGATTCAATCAGTAAATTTGGATTTATTACAAATCAGAGAACTTGTATAAGGATATTTGCATTGCAGAGGTAAGGAATTCTTAATGTAAGATATGTTTTCAAGATTAGTAGGTGCTATTTGGATCTAGAAGGGGATTAAGGGGATTTGTATTTTTTATTTTTAGATATATTAAATTCTAAATTCAATTCAATAAAATAAGGTCAAATAGTTTCAATTCAGTTCAATTTTCAAATAATTTTATAAATTGAGTTAATTTTTGTGAGTTATAAAAAAAATCAACTATCATTATCCGAATGCATCTTGGCAACGTCTAGATAGAAAAATAGACGTAGGTGATGCCTAGACAACAGTAAGCACCCTAAAAACATAAAGTCGAGCGGTGATCTTCAAAATACCGTCTAAGCGATGCTGGGGTGAGTTTATGTGGGGATTTTTGAAACAATGAATATAAGAACTTATGACTTAGACTTAATTGTCACTTCTCTCTATAAATACATTCATTCGGAACGAATTTTATTGATAATAGAGTGATAGAAATCATTTTATTAAGATTTCCAATATCTCTGAACTTTTTTCCATGGCAAATCCCTAGCATACATCGACAATCTTCGTGTTCTTGACTTCTTGCAGAAATTATAAACACCATTATTCCCCGACACACCATGAGATATCACAGTTGCACATTTCAATTGCATTTACGGTCTGAAGCACGGAAAATGTTATTTTCGTATCCATTCTTATATTCATTTTCCTTGGACAATGAATCAAACAGAAAAATTTCTCATATTATTTTCAAATGTGAAAACTAAACAAACAAACATTCAGACTTGCAACATACAGTTCCCATGAATTAATCAACCTCGCAGAATCAAAACCATAAACAATTAACAAAAAAAGCTCAAAAATACCTCCCAAGTAAATGAAAACAATTAAAAACACAATTGCCGACAAATTAGTTAACAACTCTGCAATTTTGCCTAATCTGACCAGAAGTACCAGTAAGAACTTGAATAGCTCCCATTTTCCTCATAGACTTAGCAAACTCGGTGAAAAACTTGCCTGGATCAAGCAGTTTAGCCACAATATGAGCGGAACTTTTGTCTGTAAGAAGAGCAGAATCTGACCTGAACAAGCCTTTGTTTTGCAAAAGGATGTTGTAATAAGAGCTATCAAAGGATAAAGGGGAAGCTGGATCCATTGCTACATTTGTTGTGTTGTCTCCTAATCTTGGACATTGTGACTTTAAGGTTATTGCATAGGTTGGATTAAGAGCAGGATCTTGGTCTTCTTTTCCCGTGAAATTGTAGAGTCTGTTGGTGAAGAAATTGCAGTTTGCTACTCCTAATGTGTGTCCCCCTGCACTTTATTTTTCGATATTAGAGAATAATTAATCCCGTTATATGAAATAACCCGAAAACCTACGATTATTTCTAGATTTAATGTCATGAAACTAGTTGATAAAAAAATTAAACCGGTAACTTTTTATAATTCTTGATTTTTTTTCTGTATTTGTAAGTAATTTGTAACTTATAACCAGTGTTGATAAAATAGATTTATAAGTAAGTTACAGAAATTATTAAATAAATAAAAAAGAACAGGCATACGTAGTGGTTTTTTTTTGTAGCTATATGTTCTTCAATGTGACGACAAGAGTTCTTTTACGAAGTAAAATATGAAATATTTGGAATAAAACATACCTGACAAAACAACGAGATCATGAACGTTAAGGCCATTGTTAGCAAAAGATTGCTTAAGGCTTGTGAAGTTGAAAAATGGTGAAGGAAGATTGTTTATAGCTTCTGTTTGACTTGAAATTGATCCATCCCTTCTACCCGTTGCCACTTCCCAAACTGGCTTTTGAAACTGCATTTTAGAATATTATTAAAAATTAAAAAAAAAACAAAAAAAAAGGTTTAAACCCCGAAATCCTTCGAAGTTGTAAAAAACACGTACTTGGAAGGAGATGGAATCTCGAGCAGCTAAAGCGAGAATATCAGCACAAGAAACAACACCAGGACATTCGGCCTCGAGTCTGCTTTTCGCTTCATCAATCACTCCGAAACCTCCTAGTGACAGGTTTGGAATTGCCGTCTTTTCTACGAATCTGTCGTTGTTCGTTGGATCAAGCAATACCGATGCATCGCAACCCTGCACCAGCGTCATTATTAGTGGATGTTCGGAACCTTATATGACGGTTATATTTTGCCATTGGACATCAAATATCATATTTAAATAATTTGTTACTATTATCGAACAACTGCTTTTAATTTTTTCCGATGCAAAAAGTTATCAATGAGCATGAAAATAAAAAAAATATACTTTTTAAAAATTACATTGAAATGTGCAAACTGCAAAAATGGAGGGATATATCTATAACAATAAAAATTATAAATATGCAGTCTTGTGATCTTGTTATTAGGTCAGTGAAAAAATAACAGAATAATAAAAAGATATGGAATCAATTGAAAAACAAATTTTATCTGGAGTAAAAAGTGGAGGTAATTCGCTGGGTACGATTTTTTAATCATAAGAAAATACTTATCCAACTAGTCTATTAACAAATAAAGAATCAGCGTGTCTGAAAACGTTTTTTACCAGTGTTTTTCAATTTTGGTTTCTGAAACGGAAACAAAATATGAAATCTCTAACATAGAGTATTTTTCATACTACCACAAAAGTAGAAATAAAAAATGTAACATACCCTAACAAAACAGTCATGAAAATGCAACCTGAGTAGCTTTGCAGGCAAATTAATATTTTCTGAAACTTTTTTCCAGGTTATACTCTTCACAATATTCTCAGCTTGAGGACAAGTTTTTTTGTAGAAATGTTTCTTCAATTCATTTCCTTCACTAACTAAAATATCATTAACACAAATCAACAACAAAATCAAATAACTTCTCTTCATCTTTTAATTAAATTGAATATGTTAATTTTGAGTTTGAGAAAAGTTCTTATGATCATTTTCTTGATTTTATGTACAAAAATTTGAAAATTACTATTGCCAATGATTAAAGCTATTATTAGTTAATTGCTTGGAGTTGTTTAAGGTTGACTTGTGGTATTTGAATTACTTGGTCAACGTTTCATTCTCATTTTCTGATGTAATTCTTCGGGTGTTTTTAGCCCTATAAAATTCTCTCAATGTCTTGTATTTTTTTTATCTTGTTCAAAATTTTACTTTAGTATATTTTGAATAAGGTCTCTTAATATCTCTAAAGGTGTCAACTTAGTCGATTGCCCATTCCTATCACGAATATAAATCTAATTTACGGTCTCACGCAGTAAAACAAAGTATTGGATCCGTTTTTATTCCTATTTTCCTTAATAATTTGATTAAACAACACATTTCTTTAATTATTTTCAAATGTTCTTACAAAAAAAATTATTTTCAAATGTGAAAACAAATAAACACTCAGACATACTACGCAGTTCAACATCACAAACTCAAAATCATAAACAATCAATAAAAAATACTCGAATACTTCTCAAGTTATTGAAAACACTTAAAAATACAATTGCCAACAAATTAATTAACAACTCTGCAATTTTTCCTAATCTGACCAGCAGTTCCAGTAAGAACTTGAACAGCTCCCATCCTCTTCATAGACTGGGCAAACTCAGTGAAAAACTTGCCTGAATCAATCAGTTCAGACACAACAGTAGATGAACCTTTGTCGGTAAGAAGAGCAGCATCTGACTGGAACAAGCCCTTGTTTTGTTTAAGGATGTTGTAATAAGAACTATCAAAGGACAAAGGGGAAACTGGATCCATTGCAACAGTTGTTGTGTTGTCTGCTAAGTTTGGACACTTAGATTTTAAGGTTGCCGCATAGGTGGGATTAAGAGAAGGATCTTGGTCTCCTTTTCCTGTGAAATTGTAGAGTCTGTTGCTGAAGAAATTGCAGTGTCCTATTCCTATTGTGTGTCCGCCTGCAAATTAATTTTCAATGTTAACAAGAAATCCTGATTTCTAGGTCCAACAGATTATGATAACTTGTCGTAGAGCCAGTTGACCAAAAAATTTGAGCTGGTAAATAAGGTTAAATCGTAACTTATGTTATTATTGACAAATGCTATGTTTTCTATGAATTTCTTCTTAGTCAAGTAAGGTATTATTTGATAATTCTGATTAAGCTGCTTAAAAATAAGTTACAACAACACACTACAATATTATAACTTTTGGCTTAAGTTACTTATAAGTAGTATAATCAATATTAACATTTCACCATTCATTGTATAGGATAAATATGTTAATAAATTGGTCAAACTAACTTATATATAAGCAACAAAAAAAGCACTTGTAAGTATATGCTCTTGTGACTAAAAAAATTAAGATAGTAGATTCTAATTCCACATTCAAAAAAACCTAGTAAGAATATCGAAACGTATTTTAAAAAAAATGCATATATAGCTCAATCCGTTTATTTTTATTGTAAAGGTGGAAGGTTGGAGGTTCAAGACCAAAGTTATTTTACTTGAAATAAAATGCACCTGATAAAACAACGAGGTCATGAACATTAAGACCCTTGTTAGCAAAAGATTGCTTGAGCTGAGAAAAGTTGAAAAATGGAGAAGGAATATTGTTGAGAGCTTCGGATTGACTCGAAACAGATCCATCCCTTCTACCTGTTAGCACTTCCCAAAGCGGCTTTTGAAACTGCAATTAATCAATTATATAAAAAGAATGTTAATATGAAAATAATACGTAATAAAGTAACATTCCATGAGAGAGGACTCGGTTTCAAACTCGAAACGTACTTGGAAGGAAACGGAATCTCTAGCGGATAAAGCGAGTATATCAGCGCAAGAAACAACGCCCGGACATTCTTCCTCTAGTTTGGTCTTCACTTCATCAATCACTTCAAAACCTCCCAGAGACAGGTTTGGAACTGCTGTCTTTTCTGCCAAGTTGTTGTTCCTTGAATCAAGCAACACTGATCCATCACAACCCTACAACATCATCGTTTATTATTATTAGCGGGTGTTTGGAAACTTATTTAACAACTTCATTTTGTCTTTTTGCATGAAATACTAGCTTTCAAGTATTTTGTTACGATTGTTAATTAAATAGTTGTTATAAAAAAATATATCAAAACATTGTCAATAATGTATGTTGAAACATGAAAAAAAAGAAAAATGTTTATGTATATGAAATTATAAATACGTATTGTTTCACTCTTTTACAAGACAGAAGTATAGCAAAATATATAAAAAACACAACTGCATAAACAACATGAACAAGGAGATAATTATTCATTGAAAATATATATAACTGGGAAGTGGGAAAAGTTATTTTAGCTCTAAAAAGTCGTAGTAAAACAACTGGATGATACTTTGCCAAAACGAGTTTTCTAATCACATGAATTAACAAGTTTTCCATAGAGACGTTTATTTTTGGTTTCCATGAGTTTCTGTTACCGAGAGAGAAACGCATCATGGAAAACTTTAGTCTCTAGTAGTTTCCATACTATAACTAAGCAACAACAATAAAAAATTTAATAAAATTTTCATACCCTAACAAAACAGTCATGAAAATGCATCCTTAGAAACTTTGCAGGCAAAGTATTGTTTTCTGCAACTCTTTTCCAGATTATACTCTTCACTATATTCTCAGCTTTAGGACAAGTTTTATTGTAGAAATTTTTCCTCAATTCACCTCCTTGGCTAACTACAATTTCACCAAATAAACCTACACATATGAACAACATAATTAAACTATTACTCCTCATCTTTTATTTAACTAACTTTTATTTCCAGTTTATGAAAGCTTCGTATCACTTTGCTTCCTTTTATATGCAAAAATCTGTTAATAATTAATGCCAATAATTAAAGGAAAAACTAATTAATTGATGGAGTAGTTTAAGGTTGACTTGTGCTAGGATATTAGCTACTTGTTTATTTGTTTTACTTGGTCTTTTTTGTGGATAAAATTGGTAGTTAATTTAGGTGAAATGATCTACTAAGGTTTGTTCTTTTAGCAAATCACAACCCCGTTCAATCCCGTTTAGCTATCAAAAGTTGAAAATAACGTGACTTAAAAATGGTGAAAAGGTATGTAAAAATAGATATTATTTTTGGGACATGTCAAGATAAAAGTACATCTTTTTTGTTGAAGGATTAAGGGTATCAAACTACAAAATTTTAATAGTAATAATTTGATTTAATTAGCAACAGGATATAACATAGTTGTCTCTGTTGTTTGACTGAAAAATAGCATAATTACATTTGATTTGATAGTGCAATATAAATACACTAGGTTTGTTATATGGCATCTATCACATCATTGATGACGTTTATATGTTTCCATTTTTAAAAATTAGTATTTCTAATTAAAAATTTATGTGTGTTTTAACCATTTCAATATTTGTTGTTTATTGATTGTAAGCAAGTTTTTTTATTTGTGTTTGAGTACTTATTCAACTTTTTGTATCGTATAGTTTTGTTATAGTTGTTTTTATAGATACCAAGTTAACCATGATAAAATCATACTAACTACATCAAACAATAATTAAAACTAAATCAAATCAAATGGACAAAAGATAATTGTTAAGCTCGTACTGCAGTAACGGATCTACCAAATCTAATTGTTGCAAATGGGTTATCAGAAATAGCATTATTATTATTTTACTATCATAATTATTATTTTTATTATAACGTGTTCATCGATAGTTAAAGACCAATAATAATTAGTTGCAACTACTAGCTTAATTCCTTGGGCATTGTCAATGGCAATCCATTATTATATTTTCTTAATCATCAAGTGGATATTATGAGACCATTAGTTTGTATAATGACTTGCCTTTGCCCATTTCCATAGAAATTAAGGTTTCTTCAAATCTGTTAACTCATACAATATATTAATACATATTGATTGTGTTCATATAAAGAGAGGCACTACCAGTAGCAAAATTGGGTTGGCAGAGCAACTGGGACACAAGAATTCACTGGAAGAAAGCTCTATATAAAAAAGATGGGTCAATGGCGGAAGTAATTTATTCATACTCATTACATTAGTTATCAAGGCCTAGACGTTTATAAGCTGGGACATTGATCCACATATTTTATTAGAATGTCAGTTTTTTGTATACATTATAGCCTACTTAGCTGCTAAGTAATATATTAGCATGATGAGAAAAGATTGTCTGAAGTTGGAAAAATTCTTCAGAGTGAAGTTTAGGCTCTTACAGTCATTGATTTTAAAATCTGTTGTTGGGATTTATTTAGTATTTTATAAGTAAAAATGCATTTTTAATGCATGAGTCACCCTCTCTAAATTTTTTTTATAAGATCTCTCTCTATATGTTCCTTTCCCTATTAACATTACTCATTTCTGATGCCAACAATCACGCTGAAATTTCGAAATTGACTAAGCCTATGAAGTGAACAGTTGCATATTATCAAAGTATAACAAATAATCAAGAGTTTAAATCCTTAAGAGGACCATCAATCATCTTAAGCATCTACTATTTATTATTCTAAAACTAACTTAAGCATATCACAAAATATATAAATGTGTAGTTCAGATTGGCCAGCACCGAATATGTTTTTGTAGTTTTGTAATGTATGAATTTGGATTATAAAGATGTATTATTGGTGTCTTTGACTTTATAGCTAAATCCATTTCATGCGATCCCTCAATTTGGAAGCTAATAATTAACTTCAAATTAAACATATATATTTTATGTAGTTGTTCAACCGATTTTCATTTCAAAGAGCATAATTTTTCCAATTAATATGAATGTATGTTGAAGCTTCCTATATTTATAAATACATGCTACATTTTTTTATTTTGTTTATGTTTTTTAAATATCAAATTCGACCCTAGTAACGAGAATAATAATAACTAAATGTAAAGATTCTTTATAATTTTTCACGAGGATATAGTCAAAACCGCCCAACTAGCAAACAAATATGTAACAATTAAGTAAAATAAAGTACTAATTTGTATCGTTATATTGTATGTATTGTTATGAGGTGGTGTAGTTAATTATTGATGAAGGTTTTATTTGAGAATTTCATTTAAAAATTATTAATTAGTCAAAGGAACAACTAGCTTTTAGACTCGTTAAATTTACACAAAAGTCTTCTTTAATTTTATCTATGGAGTAGTCAATATGCCATGCCTAAAAAAATTATTCTAAACAATAATAGATATTTTTTATTTCAAACTAACTAACAACTATTTGTTAAGATGTTGATTAATTTATTTTATATTAAAAGATTAGAGGCAAGAGTAGTATGCTTATTTATTCGAATACTTGAAAAAAGAAAATATGAAATGAGATCAGTTAAGCTAGATAAAGTTCAGAAGAAGAAAAGTTTAACGGTTGCAACTAGAGATCAGGTTCCACGCAATCGTAGGAGACCTATCAAATATTCTCCTATTTAAGGAGTTTATTGATTCTTTTTTGGTTTCAGTAAGATCTAGCTTCTTCTATGTTTTCTTTTTCTTTATTCTCTTTGTTTTTGTTTTTTATTTTCTTTTTTAATAAATAGATCCGACATTTGTTATGCTCAACTTTAATAAAAAAAAAAGCTAGATACAGTTAAGAGGAATGCGAAAGGAAAGTATAACTTAACGCATATTCCAACTCTAAACGCGTGAAACTCTTCATTTCATGTGCCTTCTTCCTTAGATTGAAATAGAGTACCGGAAAGTGTCGATCTTGAGAGTCTTGAGTGGTCGCTTACCTTGAGTGGTCACTTACCTCGTTACAGCCTATGCCAGCCTTATATAATAGAAATTAGGATTGAGTTTTACATCTATAGTATATCCTATATTTACATTTACATATGTTCACTTTTAGTTTGCCTAATATATGAATTCTGTGCTAAATTTTCATTTGCCTCTTTTAACTTTCGAAAGTTGCAAATAACTCTATGAACTTTCAACCAATGCATATTTTCCCTTTCAATGATATATGTCAACTTATTGTAGAAAAAAGAAAACCAGAATAATGACATCTTTAAATAGTCAGCCTACCAATATTGATTAACATGTGAGGCAAACTATGTAAAGAATATCCATAGGTCTCGGAGAATGTTGGACTTGATAGCTTGAATGAGCAGACAAATGTGATTGAGACCAATCAACACATAACTGATTGGCTTGTGTTAAGACACAATCCACACCACTTATATATTAAGTCTCTTTATTCTTGTTTATTACTGATGTGGAATAACCCAACATCTCCAACACTCCCCCACAAGTGCAACTGAGCCTATTCGAGTTGAATAGGGGTCTAATCTCTCCGCTAGCCTAAACTCCACCATGACTTTAAACACGAACCTAAGATTTTCTGATTGTCAACCTTTCTCTTGCTATGATGCCATGTAGAGTATCCATGGATCTCGAAAAGTGTTGGGTTTAATAACTTGAATGAGCATACAAATGGGGTTGAGTTCATCTAACATAACCAATTGACTTGTGTTAATGCTCAATCCACACCATTTTTATACTACTCTTTATTTTTGTAGATTACCGATGTGGGATAACTTAACATCTTCGACAAACTGATGCACATTAAACTTTTAAGAATTCAAAGGAAAAACTACAATTTAGAGGCAAATTGAGGCATCTCGGTGAATTCTACCATTAGAGTTTTGCAATTACGTACATAACAAAATTTGTTGAAATTTATATTAGAAAATTATTCAAGAAAAGTTGAGTTAAACCAATATTTCAACATTATGTATGCTAGTTTCACTGAATTGCCAAAGGCCTATTCCTAATAAATTTCAAAATAATTAATCACCGACATAATTTTATCAATATAAAATAAATTACGACAAACTAGCAAATTAGATTGAAAACAGCTTGCCAAATACTTGTGTTGTTGAACTAAGCTAAAGGGGTAGCTTATGTGAAACAAATAAGTAGTACTTTCAATGAAAAAATAAGTAGCACTTTCAATGAAAGATTCGACCACCTAATCATTTATATAATTAAAATAATCGTAATCAACTACGATTAATTATCGAAGGAGATAACTCAAATAGCAAAACCAATGCATATCTAAGTGTTCACATTACAAAGGTGACAGTTTCAAACCTCACACTCTACGAACACGTAATTCTTCCATATACTAAATATTATCGTTTTAACTAATTCACAAATTTTAAGATAACAATTAAACGAATGAAATGCTTTACTAATTTACCCTTTCATGAATCTCCTACTCTATTTTCAAGACTTCATTACTATGTTCAATAAAAACAATTTGCTAGTGTTTAAATATTTATTCTTGTAGGACCCAGTACGGGTGTTAAACAGGTCAGAGGGGGGGTGAATGACTCTTTTTCGAGTTTTAGTTTAACTTCAGAAGACTGCTTCAGAAGTTGCTTCTGAGTAAGTATTAGTTACTCAGAGTCCCCCTTTATAATTTATATATTTCAGATGCGAAAATAATGGATATACAAAAAGAAATTAAGCTGAGTAAAGAAATACAAACAGTGATTTTTATCTTGGTTCAGCCTCTGCCTAATCCAGTCCTTGGAATCTCCAGTCCAAGATTTAATCCACTATTAACTCTTCTTCTAGTGAAGAGTAAACCTTTTACAATAGTTTTAACTGAAGTACCCTTCAACAGTTAATGTGGAGCTATACCAATACAGAAGTTCCTTCCTTCTATATCTAAGGCTCTGAGCTTCGTCTCTATTAAGTACCCTTCTTACTAGAACTTCGCTC
>CATIWQ010165619.1:0-14237 GCA_949673415.1 Euphorbia schlechtendalii | reverse complement strand
TCCCAAAATCGCCTGTAAAAATGGAAGTTAAACCCGTCCGGTCCCGGTGATTTATTCTCACCGCAATCACACAATGCGCTCCAAACGTCATCAACTGAGAAGGGGGCTGTTAAAAATTCATTTTGAGACTCTGAAACCTGCTTGAAACTCAGTCGTCTTAGTGAGAAAGGAACCCCAGGAACAGCTGCAAAAAGAGTGGCGTTGACATATTATATAAAAGTGTAAAATTGGCACTAGTCGTCTTAGTGACACTAGTCTTACATATTATATAAAAGTGGCGTTGACAACCAAGTTCATGATGTAAAATTGAATTTTTGAATATTCGGGGTAACATCCGACAATTAATGTCCACTTTGGAGTGTTGTTAATGTATTTGACGGATTGGAAAACCATACATGTTACCCTTCTCCTCTTTTAACCATTCCTCTAATAAAACTGTTCTTCATTATTTATAAGACACTAATTTGTGAATAGAGCTAAGGCTCTCATCTCATCGATGGCATCCACTGATAATCACCAAGTACGTATCAAAAACATTTAATTTCTAAATTTCCTCTCATTTAATTTGTTTATTTATTTTTCTTCGGTTATTTGTTTCTTTGGTTGATTTGTGTTTTATTTATTGATCATATGATAAATAAGGGAAATGAGAGCAGAAGGCTTAAGGTACAACTGATCAATAACGAAATTTGTCTACTAGAAGAACGTCTCAAGCATGCTTATGAGCATCTTCAAAATCTACATAAAATGGTCTCGCTTTTACTAGATAACACACCACCGCAGTCTCCGTGGGCGCTACCACCGCCGCCGCCACCTCCACCTCCTCCTCCTCCTCCTCCACCATCATCTTTGCTTCCTCGAAGATTACTGAAGTGGACATGAGAACGGAAATTGGCAACACCACCCCCACCACCACCTCCGCCACTGCCACCGCCACAAAAGCGAAGAAAACAAACTAAGTTGCCATTACAACCGACTCCAGAATCACAAACACCAACTTCCCCTCAACCACCGCCACCATCAGCATCTCCACCACAACCACAATCACAACCACCAACACCACCACCACCACCACCTCCCCCTCAACCACGACCACGACCACCACCACTGCAGCAATTCAGAATCCGAGAAAGATCTGTCTTTAGTGCTTACTTACCTGACAACTGAATTAAAAGAAGAATACTTTTAAGTGTTCTTGAGCCAATTCGATTACTCCTTATGTTTTAATACAGTTGCCTCATTTTGTATTTTTCATTTCATTAGGCTACAATAAACATAATACCTTTAACGAACATAATTTTTCACGAGAGGCTTGGTGTTTGGCCCGGTGCGGATGAAGGGTTGGATTTGGGTCAAATTAACGAACATAATTTTAAAAATTTTTGCCTTGAACCCGTATGACGAGGTAAAAGATTGGATAGCAATTGTTGAGTGCAATTTATGATAATTATTTATTGGAATATCAAAAATTCTGTTTTTCAGCAGGATTTGATTGTTCAATTAAACCTGACTTTTCAATAGTATCTCTTAAAAAAAATAAATAGTTCTCTGCTTTTTTCATCTATAAAAAATATAACATACATGAAATTTGCAGTCAAACTTATGCATAAAGGCACTATAGTAAATATGTAAAAATAATTAGACACGATTTAATTTTTTACTTCAATTGAGTAATTTTATAAATCAAAACAAGTCGTACATCCTAAGGAAAGAAGGAAAACTATTCCACTTCCTACATGTCGAGGAACCTGCAGCTCACGCTAAGTCATGAGCCAATTAATTCGCAGACCTATATACAAAAACATAAATTTTATCTCTCCAATTCCACCAACAAAGTCAAAGCAATCTTAGAGGTACCACGATCAGATAAAGGAATATTCATATCTCAAAAGAAGTACATCCTTGACCCTCTTGCAGAAACAGGAATGGTAGACTGTAGACCGGTAGACTGTAGACTAGTCGACTCTTCAATATGAATAAATAATGGGCTGAAAATCAATGGGAGTACCAATGAAGCTGGGAAAGACAGATACCAACGGCTTGTGGGAAAATTAATCTACTTATCTCACACCTGACCTGACATAGCTTATGCAGTTGGAGTGGTAAGTTAGTTTATGCACCAACCACAAGAAGAGCACATGGAGTCAGTCATGAGAATTATGAAGTATCTAAAAGGCACACCAAGCCATGGGATCATCCTCAGAAAAAATGGGCACTTAGATGTAGACGCTTATAACGATGCAGACTAGGCCGGCAATTCAAATTATCGAATATCAACAACGGGTTACTTCACCAAGGTTGGAGCAAACCTAGTGACTTGGAGAAGTAAAAAGTAAAAGGTAGTAGCAATATCAAGCACAGAAGCAGAATTTCGAGGAATTGCTAAGGGTATAACTGAAATAGTATGGATCAGAAAATTGATGACAGAATTCGGTTTTCCACCCTCTAGCCCAAGTAAACTCATGTACGACAATAAAGCAGCAATCAGTATCTCAGAAAACCCGGTGCAACATGATAGAACCAAACATGTGGAAATTGATCGATAAAGGAAAAGTTAGAAGACGGCACAATTGAGCTACCCTTTGTGAGATTAGAGAATCGGCTAGCAGACATCCTTACTAAAACCGTCTAAAGACAAAGCTTTCTTGATGTCTTCACTAAATTAAGTATTGGTGACCCTACTACTTAATTTGAGGAGTGGATAACAGAGAATTAAGTCAAAGCCAAAAATAAGGAATAAACTCAGGAAATCAACATCAATCCTATTAATTGTAATTAATCTTATTTCCATTACAATAATCTCCAGTATAAATAGTGGGATGTATTACACAAGTAGAATCAATCAAAAACAATTCTCCAACCATCTGTTTTAAATTACTCGAAGTGCCAACTCAACACTTTTCTTCCAGACTTTCTAATGGATGACCTTGGCGTTCATTATCAGCTGACGCTTTTTTAGCATGCCTTACATTATTGCGACTATCACTCCCATGTTTTCCTCGGGCTAGAGGTAAACATTTCTTACGACAATTCGCAGCAACATGACCAATAGCACGACACAAACTGCATAGCAATGGAATGTTCTCATTCTCAACAGAAATCTCCAATTTCTCATGATCAATGTCAACCCTAGCATGATTATTCAAAGATTCAGCAAGATCTATATCAAGCAAAATATGATCATAGTGCCCGAATGGCCGTGGAATCCCCACGCCACGAGCAATTTCTGTCAAAATTCGGCTGTCCCAAAATTAGCATGGTACGTTGTAGACGCGAACCAAAACCTGCGTAGAAGATAATTTATGCATCCATGGATCAAAATCCGGTGTCCAAGCACTAAAACGCATGACTCTTGGGTGCAAATTCAAATTGCCCTTGCACCAGATCATGTTCAACATATCTGCCATAGGCATAATGATATGAAAGTATCCTCTACCGACCACAATTAATTTCCAGGCCATATTAAAGTTCCAAACCTGACTTAACTTTTGTTTCAAATCGACATGTTTCCAGGGAGAATAATCTTTAGAAAGAGTAAGCCTGCCGATCACAGAGTGCTTACAAATATCTAATCGTTCTTGATAAAGTTACTGTGAGATTTTAACAGCTTTATACCCACTACCTGCATCCGAGATTGAATTAGGGTTTTTTTTTATGGTATAATACAACGGAAGAAATAATTGAAGTATATGAGAATTAGTAATTAAGGAATTGAATTTGGATATTGTAAAAGACTCATTGGCATTCTCTTGTAGTGTGTTTTACGTGTTTATTTTTATGACAAGAATTTTCAGGAAACGAAGAGGGTATTAGAGCAACATGAACTGAATGAGAATAAGAAATTGAAACTAGAGTATACTCCACATGATGTTTTCGTGAAAAAGCACAAGGAAATAATGGTAGAAGGAGAGAAATAAATGAGAGAGATATTGTGAATAATGCAGATAATGGCTTTCCGAACTTTTCGAGTGAGGTACTTTTCACTACTATCGCATTCACAGCTGCTATAACTGTACCTGGAGGAAATGGAGAATGGCTTTCAGAATTTTTCGAGTGAGGTACTTTTCAAAGCATTAACTATAGCAGATTCAATCTCAATGATATCATCTGCGACTGCGCTACTCAACTTCTTATCTATTCTCACGGCTTGGTATACTATCGATGATTTTCGTTGGTCCTTGCCTAACAAGTTAGTTATTGGGCTTTCGACACTTTTCGGTCGATAGTGTCAATTATGGTAGCTTATGTTCTATCAATTTTTATCATTTTCAAAAATAGTTGCGTGGTGCTTGCTAGTGTTATTGCTGGTGTGTCTTGTGTGCCAGTAGGTTTGTTTATTTGGTAGCATTTGAGTCTCTTTGTTGATGTCTTTAGCTCAACATATACTTCTTATTTGCTTTTCAAAACCAAAAAAGACCCTTCTTTGCTCTTCAAGGAAAACAAGAAATTTCTTCGATAGGGTTTTCTATCTTAGGAACTTGGAGCAATGGTTGAACTGTCTAGATATGAAAAATAGGTCCCTTAAATCAGCCACTGGCATATGTGTTAAAGTGTGTAGTCACATGATCAATGCAAAGTGTTTCGTGCAACAAGCAGGAAACGAACCCAAAACCTCCATCTTGTATTCATTATATTTACCACTCAACTACAATACTTGTTTGATATATATTTGTATTATATTTCTTTTATCATATTTATATAAAATTTGTACTTAGTTTTAAATTACGTATTTACTTTATTTATTTAGTGTATTGTGTAAATAAATTCACCATATCTTATGTAAATAATATTTTTTCAATTTAAATTGAATTGTGATATTTGATGTAAAATTTTTAAAATCAAAGTAATATTTATTTATTAGTTTACAAAAGAATATTGAATTTATAATACTTTTTTCATTAAATATATGCATTGAAAATCTTCATTTACAAATGTATTCAATAAATCTAAGTTTAATTATAATATAAAATGATTTTTACTAATTTTTAAATGTAATTTTACTGTATGATCTCATCTAAATTAAATTTGGTTGAATACAAAAATAATTTAACCTTCATTTTTCATCAAATTGTATTGATTATTATGTTGTTATTTTTTATTTGAAGAATAAACTTTGTATATGAAATATTAACATTAAAGATATTATTAATTATTGAAACAGTTAAACTTATATTATTTGTTTGATATCAAATTGTTAAAAATATTAATATTTACAAATTTTTAAAAAAATCAGTTTGATCACTAATTTAATCCTGTTAAACCTTAAATTCATGAATCACACTCTTCACCGGTTCGATGACCGGCCCGGTTCTGAAAATCATGACTAAAAGAACTCAACAAAAAATTAACCTAAAACCATCAAGTGTTTGTTTGCTATTTAACTTTTCTTCACACCAAAAACTACTAATGATTTTATGGGTTAAAATTATAATATATATTTATCATTAATATTTGGACTTCATGGCAAAAGTTTGGATTCGCCGCATGCAGTTAATAAGTGAAAAGATTTGCTCAGAAAGTACTCTTTTCAACTAATTAATTTTCTTTCAAATCAAATTGCAAGTTGTACAACTCGCAAAATGGTTGTCAGTACAGTAAAGATGCTGAGAAGATATCATATTTTTTAGTGTGGTTTAGTGTTCTACCACTCAAAAGGGAGTGCAAAAGCTGCCTTCACTGGGCTATCTCTTCTTTGTTACATCTTGACATTTCACTCGCTTTCTACAGGTGACTTAGTTAAGTAATAAACAAAGTCTAAAATGAATCAAACGATCCTTAAAATATTTTTACACCTCTAAATTTTATATGGGCACATCAAATTTCATCAACATATATAATAATGGCTAACAAGAGTGGACATGCCATGGCCGGGTTACCCATTGGGCCCGGCTCGAGCCTTTTCCCAGGGGCCGGATTTGAACACATATTTTTTTTGCAAACCTGATCCAGGTTCAAGCCCACTCAAGCCTAAAATTTTATAAGCCGTGTGTGATTTTTGTATAAATACCTAAATTTGGTCGAAGAAAAATTTGTTATATTTTTATTTACGATAAGTTGTAATTTTAATTTAATTACAATAAATCAAGGTTTTTTTTTAATGAAATTGAGCGCGACAAATGCCGGCTCTATTTATTAAATTATAAAAGAAAATAACAAAAAGAAAAAGGGAAAAGGGAAAAAAACAAATTAGTAACAGGAGTCTAATGAATCGAAAAAACAACCAATAAACTTCTTATGTAGGAGAATATTTGTATGGTTTCTTACGATCACGTTGAACCTACTCTCTAATTGCAACCATTAAACTTGTCTTCTTCTGAACCGAGAAAGGCTTCTAATTGGTAGAAGAATCCACAATCATATTGCTTGCAGATTTGCTTTTAGTAGAGCTGGAACCCTTACTCTTGGAGGCCGAGGCAATGATAGAGTCCCTAAAAGCTCTCATACGCGCATCTTTCTTTCTCTCGATTGTTTTCCATGCATTCTCCTCCTCATCCTCAAATAGCCGAATTTCAAGATTAATCCCATCGATATTTTCTTCCCGTTCAATAGTAGAATTCGCATTATAAACCACCATATGCTGCTCCTCTTGATCTCCATCACCATCACCACCACGCTTACCTCTTTGCTATAATCCGATGATGAATCGTGAGTAGTAGCTCTTTCATCCAAAGGAACATCTTCTTTACCTTTCAAACTCTCCTCAAGATTACGAAAAACATTTCCAATAGGAATATCAGATTTGGCCTTGAGCCGCTCCTCTTAGATCAATCCATAATTCGATGCCCATACGCTCCAAACCCACATGTTGAGGGTAAGGTGGTAGACAAGTCAACATCCACAACCTAGCAAAGTGTTTGAGATCACCATTCAAAGTTGCATTATCCAGTCACAATAACACACCGAAGCTCCGAGTGATTTCCGCCAGAATTCTAACATCCCAATACTCCCATGGCAGTCCTTGCAATTTGACCCAGACTTGAGTATCCGTGGCCTTTTGAGCAAAGGGATCAAAGTCTGTTACCCAGGGTTGCACCCTAAAAAGACCAGGTTTAAGGTTGATGTTACCCTTAGACCAAACCATATTCTTGATCTCCATTGAAACCAGCATCATATGATAGTAGCCTCTTCCTAACGAAAACAACCTCAAATGCGTTTTGAGTCCACAAATCAAGGATAGCTGTGATTTGAGATCCTCCAATTTCTTTGGCGAATCTCCTTTCCCCAGAATCAGCCGGTCAATCAAAGGAGCAAAGCTTTAGACATTCATTATAAACTTCTTGAGAGATTCTCACTGACCGGAATCCTCCCTTCTCGGAGACAGGAGCTGTAGTATTGAATTGAATCTTTCCCTGGAGTTGATCATTGACAATGGCGGCATAAGATTGCTTCTCGGGTTACGCAGATGAAGCCTAAGGTTGTGCAACATGTGGCTGGGCAGATTTGTCAAACCGGTTGAGATCGGTGGTCTCAACCTGATCATTGAATAGTGAAGCGATGAAATCGGCAGAAGCATAAGCGGAATCCATGGTAGAAAACAAAAGGCAAGATCAAGATCAAGAAAGAAAGTCGAAAAGAAAAGAAGTTCCGAAACCCTAGCAAAGACATTCTCTCTAATAAAAAGATCAACTCCAATAAATCAAGGTTAAATGCACATATGTTTTTATGAAATTTATTGTTTTGTTTTTATTTATTCAAGATACAAATTTTTAAAATTGTTTTTTATAAATTAATGAATCGAACTTGAAAATGATAGACCATATTTAACTTAATACATTGTAGTGAAGAATTTGATTAGTTCAGCTCAACTTGACTGACGAATAAGGCCGTGGCCACTAACAAGAGTCAGCTATTATTACCAACTTTTGCTTATCGCGTTAGTTGACACATAGACCCACTACCCATCTCTACCAATTTTCTTTCCTTTTCCTTTTATATTTTTTATTTTCTATAAAACCCACAAAACACTCACCAACCCCATTGATCCGATTCCAATATAAAATCACATTTATTTCCACTCCGAGTGTAGTATTTGAACCTTCGATTCAAGCGGTGGCGCAAAAGGGTTTCATAAATGGCTACTCGTATGTTGTGGGCTTCAAGGGCTGCTTCTTACCTTAGGATCTCTGTTTTCCACAGAGGATTTTCATCCGGTAAATCTTTCTATTTCCTATTTGTATTATTTCCACTATTCAGTTTGATTCTTTTGTTTAATGACATGTGGTTTTTGTTAGATCCCGTTTTCTCTGAAGTTGAAAAGATTCGATCTTCGCATTTGGGTTTTGTTTAGTTTTGGTGTTGGCTTTGAATTCATTGTTCAAGTTTGGATTTTTACATGATCTGTGCACGCGGTTTACTTTAAATTAAATTTGCTGCTGTTTTACTGTCCAAATAGATGCTTTTTTATTGATCTGGTTTTCATTATAAGCATTTATATGGAATAATTTTAGCTTTTCTGTAATTTGACAGTATTTGCTAATCGGGAATGTGTTTAATAGTTAAAGTTGGTGTATTTGTTTCAATCCTCTGTTATGAAATCAGCAAATTTTGTCATTTTTACTTGATATGAAATTATTTAACTTGTTGTATTCTAGTTTAGGCTTGATGATGTTGGTTGCTCATGAACATTTTACTTATTGTTTCTAAAGTCTATTCTGTCAATGTTTTTATTAAATGGGAAAATAGACATGAATGAAAATTATAAAGAGGAGAGGGGTAGAACTAAAATTAATTGCAGTAAAATCATTTTAAAAGATGTGTTTATTCAATATTTAGGAACATTTGTCATTGAATAGAGTTTTATAGCTTCAGAAGATCCATATAGTTGACCTCATGATTTATTTGTTTTGTAGCATACTGGTGAATGATTTTGTACAACTTATCTTTGTGGACTCTTTTATGATTCGCTGTATATTCTACTGCATTTTTCTTGTATTTCAATCATCCCATCGGATAAATCAAAATTTTGCTGTACTTGGCTCAGTTTGTCATTTTGGCCATTGTTTTTTTACATAAGTTATTATTTAGAAATTAAAACACTCAAATTCAGCTTTTGCATATTTTGCTTAATTCTATACTTGAATATCCCACTGAAATGTTGCCTTGATTGATGCTTCTATACTTGTGGTTCGGTTTATCACACTTTTTTAAGTAAATGCATGTAATACGCTACAAATAGAATCATTTGCCCGTGTTGAATGAGAAAAATTTAAGTATGTGAATCGAGAGGGTGTTTCTCATCCCTTATGTTCAAGGACTTGTGTCCTTATTAGGACTTTTTTACGAAGTAGGTTTTACCTACTTCTTAACTTTTATATATAAGTTACTTTTAAGCAAAAAAAAAAAGAAATGAGTAATAAGTTAAAACAAATGTCCTTAGCTAAAAAGAAGTATGTCCTTATTTCTTAAAATCTCCTCAAGAAATAAGTAATAAGTTAAAAGAAATGAGAAACACCCCTTGAATTTGCCAATATATAAGCGGATTTGTTCAATATCCATCTAACTAATTGCATGAGCATAGTTATTCTCTTGCACCTTTATTTGTCTTTTCTTTGTTTTTTTTTTTTTTTTTTGAAAATTACTAGTTCCGTTCTTAAGTTTCATCTCTTGTGCAGTTTTAAAGGATCTCAAATATGTGGAAACACATGAATGGGTGAAATTGGAAGGAAATGCTGCAACTGTGGGTATAACTGATCATGCGCAAGACCATTTAGGAGATGTCGTGTATGTCGAATTACCCGAAGTGGGTGCTTCTGTAAAGCAAGGCAACAGTTTCGGTGCAGTCGAAAGCGTTAAGGCGACAAGCGATATAAATTCCCCTGTTTCGGGGACAATTGTTGAAGTCAATGAAGAACTCAACAACTCACCTGGTTTGGTCAGTATGCTTTTAAAGCTCAATTTCATTTTTCCCCACTTTAATTGAACATGTTATACTACTGATCAAGGAGGATAGAAAAAGCAAGTGCCTATGAGCGTTTGTTTTGTGCTCTTGTTCTAGTCTAGTTCAAATGATTTTGCGGTTTTGCCTCAGTCTGATAAATTATTAAAGCGTTGATGGTTTAAAAGAAATTTTTAGTGTGGAGGATTGTAAAAATTTTCATGTTTCAAACTCCTGAAATAGCTTCGATTTTCCGGGTTTTTGCATGGAAGTCGTGGATTTAATTTAACAGTTACAGCATTACCTAACATTCTAATTACTTATATTACCTCCTCTTTAACTTCCCGTCAATAATCAGTTTGTATTCTGTTGAATGCGTGCTATAATGTGTGATCTCGCTTTTTTCATCCCTGAAATAATACATCTCTATGCGTATTTTTTATGATATATGTAGCAATGCATAGATGACCTTTGAGCATGAGTCATTATTGTATTCCATTTATCTTGATTTTTATTCTTAGGATCAAAGGAAATCGTACGAATAAAATTACGTGATTCTTTGCAGTAAGCCAAACATATATGCTTTTATATTGTCTAGGCTTGTAGCATTAATTGTGTATGTTCCAGGTAAACTCAAGCCCTTATGACAAGGGATGGATAATAAAGGTTGAAGTTAGCGATGCCAATGAGCTAAACAACTTGAAGGACTCAGACGAGTACTCGAAGTTCTGTGAAGAAGAAGACTCGAAGCATTAAGGGAAATTACTTTCGCGGCGAGGAACTGAAGTCGTTTGTCTGAAAGAGATTTAATCCTTTCACTCTGTTTGCTCAACTTTATTTTTAGCACATGTCTTAAAATTGTGTTCCGGAGAAGATAAACGCATTGAAAATAATCGTTTTGAGTTTTTTTTTTTTTTCGGAAGCTATAACAGAGTTGGCGGTTGACAACTGTTAATGATATTTCAAATGGATTTTCACCAAATTGGTTGGCGATTTCATTTCTTTTTTTATTATTTTTACTAAGGCCTATGGTAGAATTGAATTTCAGTTTCCATTTTCCCTTTAGCACATATAGTTATCATTTATTTAACTTATTCCTCTTCGAATTCTCATGGTCCCCAAACGGGACTTGGCTTTAAGACCATTTTACAAATCCAACTATTATTTTTTACTAGTTAATATGTGCTAAGGCTACAATTATTCAAGCTAGTCATGACTCTTAAAATGCACTTCAACCTTGAGCCCATAAGTTAATTTTCTTACAATCCAACGGTTCAAACACGTCCAAACTCAATTTCCATGATTCTTTCTACACAAAAACCAACTAAACTACAGTTCTTATAGATAAAATCATACATTCAACAAGAATATATATCATATATAACTAATATACAAAAGCCATAAACTTAGAAGGATAAATCGACCAGTAAGAAAAACGGTCTGTAACAAAATCACATAGCTCAGCCCTGTCTCGGATGGCTTTGAGAATGACTCGTCATCATCACGAGCGGCAGCAGAAGGCAAACAAATTTATAAATATTAACAAGAGGATAGAGAGGAAAGAGTGGTAGCAGAGGAAATTCTTGGAGATGGCGAGGTTTGTTTTAATGACACAATTGGTAAAATGCTTGTTTTTCTCCTCTCTTCTTCTTTGATTAGCTCCCCACCAAATGACTCTAGTTTCTCTAAGTTTGAGCTTTCTCCTAGTTTCTTCCCTTTAAACAGTATTGATTCAACATTTTTCTGCTTCAGCATTTTCTCTGTAATCCCTATTATCTCCGCTTCTTTGGTTGTTTTTTCATTTGGTATGATTCCATTTGACTGTAATTAATTTAAAAAAAAGTCAAATATTAATATGAGTTTAGACATTCATTCATAGTAGGACTGAAGTTCAAAAAACTTTAAAAGTACTTATGAACCCAACTAATAAAAAGTTAAGGAGGTGTTTCTCATTGCTAGTGTGTTTCTCATTGCTGGTGTGTTTCATTTCAACTCGCTTATAAATTAATTTTAACTTAAAAATAAAGAGTTCACGTGTTTAGTAGACTTATAGAACAAATTACAAGTAGTTGTTTATTATTAAGACCTATAAAGAGGTTGTAAGTTGAAATAACCTTTGAATTACTATAAAGAATACATAGATAATATATCTTTTTGTGTATAAAATTAAATGGGTTATATTTGTTATTTTAGCTGATCCGTGATACACTTTTGGACATGCATATTAATAGGTTCAAAGTGGCACAATTTTTGAATCTGTCAATGTACATGACAATAAGTGTATGAAGGTCCTTGTCCATGTAGAAACATGGAAAAAGCCATTAAAACTGCTTATAAGCTAAATGTGTTAGCAATTTAACTACTTGTCACACAAATACATATCATTGATCCAAAATTGAACGTCAAGTATCATGATATTAGATTGCATAAAAATATCAAAAGTGAAAGAAAGAAATGTAGTTTTACCTGAATGCGTACATAATTGCTTGTCCGACACTGACCAAACGCCATTGATACAGCTTGATCAACCTATTTAATTAAAAATTATTAGAAAAAAATTAAGTATTGATGATCTCCACCAACCTACCCTTGATAAAACAACATTAATTGCTAATATTATAATAGCCATTACACATTAAAAAAAAAAAACATAACGGCCCACCATAAATTCTCTGGAAAATCGCATAAAACGACAAAAATCCAAATTCATCCCCACAATTTTATTTCCTTCATTGCAATTCCCAATCAGTCAGTCATTCACTGTATTGTTTGTTCTGATAGATATGAACAGAATTTGTGAATTTTATTAACAAAAATTTAATGGATCCAACACCATCAGATTCAATCTGAAGATAATCTCATATAATTGAAGTCATATTGATTACTACTCAGAATAATAATTGAGATTTGCTCTGTATTTTGATTTTGTTAAGAAAAAGGTGTTTCAGAGATACTGTTTAAAGTAGTATAAAGGTATAAAAGTGAATCAATCAATTCAATCTCACCGTATCGGAAGCTCCTTCTCCGGCGATCCACGCGAATCGTGCCGGTGATGAATTCGAATTTTTATTTCCGAAATTTGACTCTCCACCTCCTCCGAGGGAGATTACTTGCAGATCGTCAACGCCATTACAGAGAGGAAACTCTTGCTTGTTATTTAAAACGTGAGTTATAGCGGCAGCAGTTGGATTGTTCATCGCGATTCCGCCGTCAACGGCCAAGATCTTCGTCTTCTTATCGACGGAGCTCAATTCCACGGCTCCATTTACTAACGGCTCAGCCGTGGTAGCGAGGCACACTTCGCTCATCTTGAAATCGTAACTGTCCACTTCCAAAGCATCCGCTCGAGAGAAAACGAAAGGAGCACGCGTAGATAGATCGTAGCAGGGAATCAAAACGGACTTGATCGTATCTTTCAAACTACATTCTCCGAAAGCAGATCGTAACAGCTTCTCCATCTTTCCCCGGGACCGGCAAAATCGCCAGAAAATCCCTCGCGAAGCGACAGACTGGCTAAGCCTCCTCCGATTCTCAATAAAAAACCGAAGCGCTTCGTCAGCGGTGAACAGAGGACGTCCGTCTTTTCCGCGAGTGAAAAGAAGAGCAGCTAAAACGCCTCCACAACCAGAACCAGCAACAACATCAAAATAATCTGAAATCGAAGCACTGGAATTACCAGATTTGCGGCGGAGGCAAGACTCCAAATGAGAAAGTGACATAGCCGCAAGAATACCAGAAGTAGCACCGCCACCGTCGATGGAGAGGACTCTAACTTTGCCGTTAGAATCGTTTTTACTTGAAATCTTGGGAGTAGGATCGTCAAATCCGCCGAAAAGGAACTTGTTCTCGAGAATGGAGAAGATTTCATAGCTGAGCTTGTCAACGTCAAAGGTAGACTGATTAGTAACTGCGGCAGCCATTTTTGCTCTGCAACAATGTTAGTTAATTTTGTAGGTAAGGAATTAGAGAAAATGGAATTGAAGATGAAGATTAGTGGAATTTTGTGGACGCTTATATAGTGTGGATTTTGGCGACCCTATGACGTGGCAGTCGTGGGACATTCCTCTTTTGCTCGGGGGTTTAATCGACATCGACCACGCGCTAGTAATAATATTCTGGGAAATTGTAAAAAATGTAAGTTTTTGTGAAATTTATTTACAAATATATTTTCTAACTAATTGTTTTGCATTGTATAATCATTTTTAACTTTCAATTTTCTCTTTATACGTTCTATATATACACTGTTTTATCAAGTTTCAGTTTCTCTCTTTTTTGTATCGCACTTTTCTCTGCACCAAATTCTCTTTCACTTCTTTCGTTTTCTCTCCATTTTTATTCAGATCGAAGTTTTTCCAAGTTTCCT
>CATIWQ010165618.1:0-25108 GCA_949673415.1 Euphorbia schlechtendalii | reverse complement strand
CCTTGTTGATCTTTAGAGCTAGTCCTTTCCTGTGGGTTCGATATCTTTTAAAACTACATCGCAACTGTATACTTGTAGTTATCATCATTTTTCTATCTTGATAAGTGGTATTGACAACACCTATACTTTACGTGAACAAGTTTTTGGCACCATTAATATACAGCCAAACTCTTTGCAAAAAAGTTATTAAACTTATCTGTAAATAAGTGGTGAACAGCAGCTTCACCACCAGCTCGTGGTAAACTCTAGAGGTCTAGCTCATTCCGCTTGCTAATATCTCCCCTAATACATAATTAGAGGGGAGCTCCCAATCCTATAGAATGACTATGGCGTCCTTATCGCTAGTCTCGCGGAGCTGAGTGCCTCTTGTAGGCATGTTGAGAATGCTCCCAACCAGTCTTGAGCAAATAAGAGTTTATATACCTCCGAAATCCATCATCAACACATCACTAAACCCTTGAATGGTGTAGAGGTTGGAGTAGAATGCCCTGATGAGTACTGTGATGGCATGTCCTTCAATCTTTAGGAAGGAGTTGTTGCTTGATGATTCTATGCATGATTTTGTTCCTCAGCAACCCTTCATAGTCTACTTCATAAACCAGACCAAAATCTAGGTTATTAGCCCAATCCACCTAAGTGAAGTGGGTGCTTTCTTCTAGGGTCAACTTTTCAGTTTTTCCCTCAATGTTCACAACAATTTTCAGAGGTGTGGTAGCACGAAGCCTGAAGGTTGTTCGGGTAATAGCCATTTGAGAGAGATTGAAAAGATTTGAAAGAGAAAAGAAGATTAAGGTTCAATTTCTTTTAGGATTCAAAAATAGCAGAACGCAAGTGAAGCTTCTCTCTTCAACTGTTCAACTTATATAGGCAACAGCATCTCTTAGGGGCACATGGCGCTTCCACAATGCTTAATGAAAAATGAATGCTTAGATTGGAAGGAGATTAACCGTCTCAATAAAATGGTGAGTTTAGATAAAAACGGTTCCACTTCTAACGCAAGTCTTTTTGAAAACTTAGAGCTTGAATTTTAACCATGAAACTGTTACTCACATCGTTACTTTAAAATATGGACGGTGTTATCAACGTGTCTTCTTAAGGCTTGATCTCCAACACTTAGCCAAAATTTTGAGAATTTCATTTTCCTTCTTCTTCTTCAACATGAATTTCCCATTCTAATTAATTACCTTAGAACACATAATTTCTCCTTTGGTAATGGTTTGGTGAAGATATCAGCTCACAGTTCCTTTGAAAGAACATACTCTAGCTTGACATCTCCTCATAGCACATGATCCCTTATGAAGTGATGTCTGATATTGACATGCTTCATCCTGCCATGGTGAACTAGATTTTTGGATAGGTCAATTCCACTCTTGTTATCATAGACAAATCCGAGATAGTTTGACTTTATACCATAATCTTCTAGTTGTTGCTTAATCCATAGTAGTTGTGACATGCAACTTCCTACTACCATGTACTTAGTGCAATAGAAGTTTGCTTCTTATTGTACCATGAGACAAGGCACTCTCCAAGGAAATGACATCCTCCTATTGTACTTTTCTTGTCGAGCTTGTCTCTACCATAATCAGCATCTGTGAATCCCCTAGGAGTGAAATCTGAGCTGCTGGGATACCACAAACTTGCTTCAATTGAGCCTTATGAGTACTTGAGAATTCTCTTAACAATGGCCAAATGAGATTCTCTGGGATTAGCTTGATACCGAGAGTAGTAGCATATAACATAATGAATGTCTGGCCTGCTAACGGTGAGATAAAGAAGAGAGCCTATGATTCCTTTGTAGAATTTGCTGTCCACAAATTTTCCAGCTTCATCTTTACTCAGGATAGTACTAGTGGCCATGGGAGTGGACATTGGCATTGAATGTTCCAAGTCAAACTTCTTCAGGACTTCCCTGGCATACTTAGCTTGACTGATGAAAATTCTATCTTCAGTCTGCTTAATTTGAAGACCAAGAAAGAAATTGAGCTCTCCCATCATAGACATTTTAAATTCTCTCTTATCTGCTTGCTGAACTCTTTGCATAGCTTCTCATCAGTTGCTCCAAAGATAATATCATCCACATAGATTTGGACGAGTAACACATCTTCTTTTCTTCGCCTGATAAATAGAGTTGTATCTGCCTTCCCTCTTTCATAGCCTTTGTTATTCAAGAAGTTGGATAGCCTCTCATACCAAGCTCTACGAGCCTACTTCAATCCGTAGAGAGCCTTCTTGAGTTTGAAGACATGCTTAAGATTCTTTGGATCTTCGAAGCATGGAGGCTGGTGAACGTAGACTTCTTATTGAATGAATCCATTCATGAATGCACTCTTGACATCCATTTGAAACTATTTGAAGTTTATATGAGATGCGAAAGCACACATGATTTGAATAGCTTCAAGACGGGCTATAGGAGCATAAGTTTCATCATAATCGATGCCTTTCTACTGATTGTAGACTTAAGAGACAAGCCTGGCTTTGTTCTTAACAATAGAGCCATCTTCATCTAGCTTGTTCTTGAATACCCAATTTGTTCCGATGACAGATTTCCCTTTCGGCTCTAGAACTAGATCCCAAAAATATTACGCTTGAACTTATCTAGCTTTTCTTGCATTGCAATAATCCAATAATCATCTCCTTTTGCATCTTCAAACTTCTTAGGTTCGATCAATGAGATGAAGGCTAGATGACTCATCATCCTATTGAGCTAACCTCGCATTATCACTGGATTATGAACATCGTCAACTATACTGTCCAACAGATGGTTGCGATGAACTCTAATCTCTCTTAGAAGACTTGGATCAACTGCTGGAGGATCGATAATGGGATGCTAAGGAGGAGGTTGATCTTTTCCATCATTGAAGTTGATAGAAAGATCCTCATCATCTTTGACTTCCTCAGAAAGGGGGTCTTGTGCTAAGTTGGGTAGCATAGAGAGTGGCATGCTGAGTTTATTCACTTGCTGGGGTACTCCTTCGTCTTCATCAGATGGATGTCTATCTAGATTGTTAGTTTCATCAAAATCCATATGCATAGACTCCTCTAATAGGTTGGTTCTTTTGACATATATATTCTATATGCCCTACTGTTAGTTGAGTATCCCAAAAAGATACCTTCATCAGACTTAGGATAAAACTTTCCTAGTTGCTCTTTGGTGTTAAGAATAAAGCACCTACAGCCAAAAGATTTGAGATTACCAATCTTAGGCTTGCGCCCTCACCAAAGTTCATAGGGTGTTTTCTCCAGAATTGGGTAAATTTAAACCTGATTCAAGATATAACTCGCTGTGTTAACAGCTTCTCCCCAAAAGTACTTTGGTAGATTGTTATCACTTAGCATGGATTGAGCCATTTCAACTATGGTTATATTCTTCCTTTCTACAACACCACTTTGTTGAGGATTATAAGGAGAAGAGAAGTTGTGGTCACTTTGGATTCTTTGAAATTGAAGTTCTCGAATTCACGTCCATGATCACTTCAAATTCTAATGATTTTAGTTCCTATTTTGTTCATTATCCGGTTACTGAGCTTGACAAAAGATTCATATGTTTCATCTTTGCTACTCAGCAAGACTACCCAAGTGAATCTTGTGAAGTCATCTACAACCGCAAACAAAAAATCTCTTACCACCCATGCTCATTGGCTGAACTAGGCCGAAAAGATCCAGGTGGAGGAGCTCCAACGGTCACCTAGTTACTACGTGATTAATTGACTTAAAAGATTTCTTAGCTTGCTTACGTAGCTGGAAAGCTGAGCAGAGTTTATCCTTTTAAAAGCTGATGCTGGGTTACCCCACAACTAATTGCTTTTTGGCTAGTTTGGATAGAATGTTCATATTTATATGACCCAACCTTCTATGCCAAAGCCATAAATTATCCTCCTTAGATATAAGACACATGTTAGTGGAGCTAGGGAATAAATCAATCATGTATACATTATTGATTCGAGGAGTAATAGAATAGTAGAATTAGTCTTACAGTCAATTAGTGAACATCCTGTTGAGTCGAATGTAACCTTTCTACCTTTGTCACAAAGCTGGGCTACACTAAGCAAGTTGAACTTTAGACCTTTGACTAGAGAAACCTCTTTGATTGAAGGAGAGACACCGATAGTGCCACAACCCACAATCTTTCCTTTCTGGTTATCTCCAAAACTGATACTTCCATTTCTTTTATGCTCCAATGAGATGAACTGGCTTTCATCTCCCATCATATGCCTTGAACATCCGCTATCCAGATACCACATTCAAGAGTCATCAAAAGATCTAAGGCTCACTTGCAAAACAATTACGTTTTCTTAAGTTTAACTAGACGTACTCATCATGATAACCATTTTTATGCCTACACATTACTATGGCATGTCCAGCTTTTCCTCAAAAACCACAAGTCGTTTTTGCTTTGGGCTGGCTAGCTTTCTTCTTTTTAGAGGAATTCTTCCTCTTAGAATTACGAGTTTGGTTACTTGGAGGTTAATTGTTGCCTGGAGGAGGATCCTGCTTCTCCTTCAAAGCTGTTACCTCAACATTCAACTCATCTAATTGCTTAGTGAGCTTGCTTTTTAAACAGTCTTGATACTCAACTTTTTCTTGAAGAAAGCGGATATCAAGAGATAAGGAAGCGATGGTGTTTTCCAAATCTTCACATCTCCTCACTAACTCTTTGATGTTTTTCATCGACTTGTTAGTCAACTTCATAACATTAAAAAGTGCCAGGGAGAATTCTTCCATAGATAAAGGAATTTCAGAATGTACCTCAGCTTGAGAGTCAGCAGCGGATGGATCTCTACCAGAGGTAGATGCTGAGCCTTCTCCCCTTTGATTCTCGGTGGCCTTGAGACATAGGTTTGCTGAATCAGTTGCTCCCTCATCAGAAGATGAAGATTCTTATGAGTCGCTCCAGGTGGCAGCAAGGGCTTCATTCTTCTTGCTGAACCTCTTCTTAAATCTGTCCTTCTTCGTATTTGAACAGCTAGATTGGATATAACCTTTCTCTCCACAACCAAAGCATTTGATATCTTTACTGTACTCTTTCTTAGGTCCTTCCTCAGCTCCACGTCGGTGCTGAGTTGACTTGATTTTATCGGGAAACTTCTTCTTGTTGAACTTCCCATCCTTCTTCATGAAGCTTTTGAAATGCCTTATTAGAAGGGCCATTTGCTTGTTAGAGTTATAGCTGGTGGACTCCTCCCATGAATCAACTTTCAGGACAATGGCTTTGCCCTCTCTATCCATGCCACAACTCCTCTTGTACTCATTAGAATACTAGATATCTCATGAGTCAGCAAGGTGCCTATCAGCTCATTATAGTTGTAGGTCTTTAGATCACGAGACTCCTTAATAGCGCTCTTCTTGGAGTCCCACTCTAAGCTAAGAGTGCGCAGAATCTTCTTGATGAGCTCCTCTTCAGTGAACTCCTTTCCCAATCTCTTTAATTCATTAACAATGTTAATGAACCTGGTATTCATATTTTGAATACTTTCGCCAACGCTCATTGAGAACATCTCATACTCCCTCAGCATGAGGTTGATCTTTGACTCCTTGACTTTATTCATCCCTTTATAGGTAATCTCCAGTTTTTTGAGATCTCGCATCATGAGACCCTGTTAAACTAATTTATATCGAGCGCATAATGTAAGTAATTAAAAGTTGCGGCATTCTCTTTGAGAAGCCTCAGGTCAATGTCGTTGTATTCTTCTGGATCTACTGAGACATGAATTCCGTTCCTCATAACCGTGGAAACTCTAGGGCTAAGATCGATCGCGAGCAAGCCTACATGCTTTGAGATTGAATGAAATTTTTCATGCCGTTTTTCTAGAATGTGTAATGATTACCATCAAAGAGAGGTGGTCTGTTCACCGACATTCCCTCCTTGAGGAAAACTACCTAACCTGAGCCAAATGTGAAGTTGGTTTAAGCCATTTCTGGATCGAAACTCAATGATAGTTAGTCAATAAGTTGAGCACTCGCTGTGATACCACTTGTTGGTCCTTATACGGCTTATAAACAATAACAGAGGGGGGGGGGGTGAATGCGATTCTCGATTACTTTTAATTTTTAAAACAGTTTTGAACCAAGGTATGTTTTAAATGCATGCGAAGTTATGCGATGCTGAGCGCTTTAAAACTTACAAATTGTTCAGCTGTGCTGGACAGTTTATCTTCAATTCCTTGCTAAGTTCCTACTCAGCACGAATTGGTTTTTCAAGTGAAAATGATTTAGAATAGAAAGAATGATGGATGATAAAGACTGGATAGCAAAAGTAAGAACATCAACACCTGGTTTTATCCTGGTTTGGCCCCAAGCCTACCTCCAGTCCCCGGATACCCTCTCTGAGCTTAAATTCACTAGTTGATCATTCCTTACTTAGGTGGAGAAGCCTTTACAGCGGGTAGAACAATTTTACCAAAAGTAAATTTCTTTTTAATCTACCACTCAATATAGTTTGGGTACCCTTTCGAAACTTTCACTCAAAGATGAATAAGAATTCTCAATGTGTCAAAAGAAACTGCTTTTAATTAATAAAAGCCAGACTCAACACATGCTGAGTAGATATTTACTTAAACTACGTAGTCCTTAGCACAACTTAGCTTTTCCTACTATAAGTCATAACTTAATTAATGACTTAGCAAAACTGAGTTGTTTTTCCTTAAACAAAACTCAAGTCAGCTTCATTAACTAAGAGTCTACTTAGCATTCAATTAAATTCATTAGCCTATTCAATTTGCTATTTCCAAAATGTTTAAGTACTATGAAGTACTCTTAACTTGGGTTCTACATACTTGAGTTTGCCTAATGGAAAATAACTCAGTTTACTAAGTTATTAATTAAGTTATGGCTTAGAGTAAGAAAAGCTGAGCTGTGCTGAGTATTACATAGTTTAGAAGATATTCGCTCTACTATGCTGAGTTAGCTTTTATTTTGAAAAGCTGTCATCCTTGACACTTAGAGAAATATTTGACACTTGTGCTACTAACATTTTCTATGAGAAATGGAATATACCCTTGATGCTTTTCAGGTGAAAAATCGTTGATATTAAAGAAGATATTCCAGTGGTCCTCACAAGACAAAAGGTGTCAGTACGGAATGTTGGAAATTCCTCACTAAAGTCCAAGACAAAAGGAATCCTTTTATATGCATCGTTCTCAGTGTCTCCACACGCCTCTGCAAATGTCAGCAAGTAAACTAATGGTAAAATGCCACATTTCATTTTGCATGCCTCTCTATTAGAATAGATTGCTTGAAGACAAATGAGTTTTTGACAATAGATTAATATCGTGCTTCAATGTTCAAAATCTCTATCTCTAAAAGTCTTGGAATTTGTCTCCAATAGGAAAATTTGAAAGATTTGAGGAGAAGAGAATTGAAGAGCTGTCAGGACGAGAAGTTTGCAACCTCTATTTCTAAGACCTTCAACTATAAATAGAAGACTAGAGAAGACGTTCAAACTTGGTAAATCACCTTGAATTTCTTAAAGAGATGAAACTCTATTCATTTACTCCTAGCTTCAAGAAATTCCAATTCAAGCAATCAGCAAACAATAGAATTCCTTATCTGTTTATAATAGAGAGAAAATCACTCTAGTTATAACATTGTAAAGGATTCAACATTCTATAAGTTGAATTCTCTATTCAAAACTTTTTTCTAAGTAAACTGAGTGACGATTTGGGAAGGGTACCCAAACTATGGTATGAGAGGTAGTTAGAAAGAAAGGTACTTTCTGTAATACAGTCTACCTGCTATAAAGCTTCTCCACCTAAGGAAGGAATGAAATCACTTGCTGATTAAAGCTTGGAAAGGAATCTGGGGACTAGAGGTAGGCTTGGGGCCGAACCAGGATAAATCTCAGGAGTTGAAGTTCTAACCTTTCTTGCGCCTTTATTGCTTTTCTCATTCATCACTTTATCTCTCTTGTTTGATTGTTTTACTTAAAAAACTAATCTATGCTGAGTAGAGTACTTAGAAAGAGATTGGAGATAAATTGAGCAACAAAGCTGAGCAGTTTATAAGTTTTTAGACCCAACTCAGCACAAAACACTCAACACGCACTTCAAAAAACTTTAACTTGGTAAATATTTTATAAAATCTAAAAAGTAACGAAGAACAACATTCACCCCCTCTGCTGTGTAATTAAGCGTATAAGGACCAACAAGTGGTATTAGAGCAGTGCTCAACTTATAGACTAATCATCTTTGAGTTAAAGATCTATAAATGACTTACAACAGCTATAATTCTGGCTTAGGATAGAAAGTACTCTTTAAGGAGGGAATGTCTGTAACCAGGCCTCCGTTATTTAACGGTAATCACTACACGATTTGGAAAAATAGCATGAAAAACTTCATATAATCTCAAAGCATGCAAGCATTGCTTGCTGTCGAGCTTGACCTATGAATTCCTATCGTGGTTAGGAATGGGCAATGTGTTCTAGTTGATCTAGAGGATTAGGATAACACTTATTTAAGGCTTCTCTAAGTGAATGCCACAGTGATTAATTACTTACACTATGGGCTAGATCTTAATGAATTCAATAGGGTCTCGGGCTACGAGATAACGTGAGAAATTTGGAAGAAGCTAGAGATTAACTATGAGAAGACAAACAAGGTCAAGGAATCCAAGATCAACCTGATGCTGAGAGAGTATGAGATGTTCCAAATGAGCACCATCATGGGTATTCAGGCTATGAATACCAGGTTCATTAATATCATTAATGAATTAAAGCATCTTGGTAAGGAGTTTAATGAGGAGGAGCTAGTAAAGAAGATTCTTCAAACTCTTACCTTAGAGTGGGATGCCAAGAAGAGCATGATCGAGGAGACTCATGATCTTAAGACCTACAACTATGATGAGTTGATAGACACCTTGCTTACTCAGGAGATGAGCCTGAGGAAATATACCGATAACTCCAAAAGGAGTAAAGGCAAGGAGAGAGAGAGGGTAAAGCCATTATCTTGAAAGTTGATTCATCAGATGAATCCACAAGCTAGGATTCTGATGAGCAAATGCCCATTCTAACTAGGCGTTTCAAACGTTTCATGAAGAAGGAATGGAAGTTCAATAAGAAGAAGTTTCCCACTAAAACCCAAGTCAACTTAGCATCAGTGAAGAGCTGAGGAAGGATAAAAGAAAGAACACAACAAACATATCAAATGCTTTGGCTATGGAGAAAAGGCTATATCCAATCGAGCTATCCCAAGACCAAGAAGGACAAATATAAGAAGAGGTTCGCTAAGAAGAATGAGGCACTTGCTGCCACCTAGAGTGATTTAGAAGAATCTTCATCATCTAATGAAGAGGTAATTGATTCCGCCAACCTCTGTTTAATGGCTTCAAGAATGAAAGGGGCGAGGCTCAGCATCCACTTCAAATAGAAGTCAAACCTATGCTGACTCTAAAGCTGCGCAGAGCAAAAGGAAATCTCCTCAAGAAGAGGTACATTCTGAAATCCCTTTATCTATTGAAGAGTTCACCCGAGTATTCTTTGATGTTATGAATCTGACTAATAAGTCGGGGAAGAACATTAAGGAGCTAGTGAGGAGAAGTGAAGATCAGGAAGACACAATTGCTTCCTTATCTCTTGATATCCACGTTCTTCAAGAAAAAGCTTAGTAACATGATGTTTAAATAGCAAGCTCACTAAGCAATTAGCTGAGCTGACTATTGAGATAACAACTTTAAAGAAGGAACAGTTTCCTCCTCCAGCCAACAGTCAAGCGTAGAGTAACCGAACTCGCAATTCTAAGAGGAAGAATTCCTCTAAAAAGAAGAAATTGAGCCAACCCAAAGCAAAAATGGTGTTTGGTTTTTATGGAAAATTTGGAGATGCTATAGTTCTCTGTAGGCATAAAAATGGTTATTATAATGAGTACGATAAGAGTAATTTAAGCACTGCTAACAAGGGAGGACCTAACATGAGAGCATGGGTACCTAAGAAAACGTAATTGTTTTGCATGTGAGCCTTAGATCCGCTGA
Source organism: Euphorbia schlechtendalii (assembly GCA_949673415.1). Classification (NCBI taxonomy): domain Eukaryota; kingdom Viridiplantae; phylum Streptophyta; class Magnoliopsida; order Malpighiales; family Euphorbiaceae; genus Euphorbia; species Euphorbia schlechtendalii. Next base: position 15,148 of record CATIWQ010165618.1, on the reverse strand, counting down.
TGACTCTAGAATGTGGTATTTGGATAGCGGATGATCAAGGCATATGGTGAGAGATGAAAGCCAGTTCATCTCATTGGAGCGTAAAAGAAATGGAAGTGCCAGCTTTAGAGATAACCAGAGAGGGAAGATTGTGGGCTATGGCACTGTGGGTATCTCTCCCTCAATAAAAGAGGTTTATCTGTTCAAAGGACTCAAGGTCAACCTGCTTAGTGTAGCCTAGCTTTGTGACAAAGGCAGAAAGGTTACATTCAACTCAGCAGACTATTCAATCATTGACTGTAAAACTAACTCAACTATTCTCTTTGCTCTTAGAATCAATAATGTGTATATAATTGATTTATTCCCAGACTCCATTAATGTGTGTCTTGTATATAAGGAGGATAATTCGTGGCTTTGGCATAGAAGGTTGGGTCATATAAATATGAATATTCTATCCAAACTGCCCAAAAAGCAATTAGTTGTAGGTTTACCCAGTATTAGCTTCGAGAAGGACAAATTGTGCTCAGCTTGCCAACTAGGTAAGCAAGTTAAAAATCATTTAGATAAATAAATCATGTAGTAACTAAGTGACCATTGGAGCTCCTACACCTAGATCTTTTCAGCCCGGTTTAATCAATGATCTTGGGTGGTAATCGATTTTCATTGGTGGTTGTGGATGACTTCGTGAGATTCACTTGGATAGTCTTGCTGAGTAGCAAAGATGAAACCTTTGAGTCTTTTGTCAAACTCAGTAATTGGATAATGAATAAACTAAGAACTAAAATCAATAGAATTTGAAGTGATCATAGACGTGAATTCGAGAACTTTCATTTCGAAGAATTCTGTTCAACACATGGTATTGACCATAACTTTTCTGCTCCTCATACGCCTCAACGAAATGGGGTTGTAGAAAGGAAGAATAGAACTGTAGTTGAAATGGCTCGATCCATGTTAAGTGATAACAATCTACCAAAGAACTTTTGGGGAGAAGCTATTAACACAACTTATTATGTCTTGAATCGGGTTTTAATACGCCCAATTCTGGAGAAAAAACCCTATGAGCTTTGGCGAGGGCGTAAGCCTAAGATTGGTCATCTCAGATCTTTTGGCTGTAGATACTTTATTCCTAACACTAAGGAGTTTTAGGTAAGTTAGATCATAAAGCTGATGAAGGTATCTTTTTGGGATACCCAACTAACAATAGGGTATATAAAAAATATGTCAAGCGTGCGAGCTTATTAGAGGAGTCTACGCATGCGGATTTCAATGAAACTAACAACACAGATAGACGTCCATCTGATGAAGATGAAGGAGTAACCCAACAAGCAAATCAACTCAGCATGTCACACTTTGTACTGCCCAACCTAGCACAAGAACCTAAAGCTGAGGAAGTAAAAAAGAAGACAGTGATCTTTCAATCAATTTCAACGATGGCGAAGATCAACCTCCACCTCATCATCCCATTGAAGATCCTCCAACTATTGATCCGAGTTTACCAAGGGAGATCATAACTCATCGCAACCATCCACTCGATAACATAGTTAATGATGTTCATAATCCTATTATGACAAGTGGTATGCTCAGCAAGATGATGAGCTATCTAGCTTTCATCTAATTGATTGAACACAAGAAGTTCGAAGATGCAGAAGGAGATGATTAGATGATCATAATGCAAGAGGAGCTGGATTAGTTCAAGAGCAATGATGTGTGGGATCTAGTTCCTAAGACTAAAGAAAAATCAATAATTGGCACCAAATGGGTTTTCAAAAACAAGCTTGATGAAGATGGCGTTGTTATCAAGAACAAGGCCAGGCTTATTACTCAAGGCTACAATCAGCAAGAAGGCATCAATTATGATGAAACTTATGCTTTAGTAGCCCGGCTTGAAGCTATTCAAATCCTATGTACTTTCGCATCCCATATGAACTTCAAATTATTGTAAATGGATTTTAAAAGCACATTCTTGAATGGATTCATTCAAGAGGAAGTGTATGTCCGCTAGCCTCCAGGCTTTGAAGATCTGAAGAATCCTGAGCATGTCTTCAAACTAAAGAAATCTCTTTATGGATTGAAACAGGCTCTAAGAGCTTGGTATGAGAGGCTGATCAATTTCCTTATCAGCAAAGGCTAAGAAAGAGTAAAATTAGGTATAAATCTGTTTATCAAGTGAAGGAAAGAAGATGTGTTGCTTGTCCAAATATATGTGGATGATATCATATTTGGAGCAACTGATGAGAAGTTGCGCATAGAATTCAGCAAGCAGAGGAAGAGTGAGTTTGAAATGTCAATGATAGGAGCGCTCAACTTCTTCCTTGATCTTCAAATCAAGCAGATTGAAGATGGAATCTTCATAAGTCATGTGAAAAATGCGAAAGAAGTCCTAAAGAATTTTGATATGGAACATTTGAAGCCAATGTTCACTCATATGGCCATTAATACTATCTTAAGTAAAGATGAAGCTAGAAAACTTGTGGACAGCAAGGTTTATAGAGGAATCATAGGCTCTCTTATTTATCTTACAGCTAGTAGGCCTGATATATAGTATGCTACGTGCTACTCTTCTCATTATCAAGCTGATCGTAGAGAATCACATCTGGTAACTGTTAAGAGGATTCACAGATATTTGCAAAGCTCTATTGAAGAAAGTCTGTGGTATCCCAACAACATGGATTTCACCCCAAGAGGATTCACAACTTATTATGGAAGAGACAAGCTCAATAGGAAAAGCACCACATGTGGATTTCATTTCCTTGGAGAATGCTTAGTTTCATGTTATAACAAGAAGCAAACTTCTATTACGCAGAGTACAACTGAAGTAGAGTACATGGTAGCAGGAAGTTGCGTAGCACAATTGCTATTAATCAAGCAGTAACTAGAAGATTTTGGTATAAAGTCTAAGTGTTTCGAAGTTATGTGTGATAACAAGAGCACGATTGACCTATCCAAAAATCCAATTCAGCATGGCAGGATGAAGCATGTCAACATTAGAGATCATGTGCTAAGGGGAGATGTCAAGTTGGAGTATGTTCCTTCAGAGAAATAGCGAGCAGACATTTTCACCAAACCATTGCCAAAGGAGCAATTCAATACTCTAAGGCAGGTTATTGGTATGGCGAACTCCATGTGAGAAAGAAAATTAAGAAATTTTGGCTAAGTGTTGAAGATCAAGCCTTAACTAAGCAAAAGGAGAGAACACATGTCTAACACTGTCTATATTTTTAAGTAACAGCTTGAGGAACAAGTTTTGCGGTTAAAATTTAAGGCTATGTTTTCCAAAGATGTGCTTTTAAATTGGAACCATTTTCAGCAAAACTCACTGTTTTACTAAGGAAGTTAATCAAATCTTCATCTTAGCTTTAATTTCCATCATGAGCTAAGGAGGCACCATGTATCTAAAAGAAGTTTGAAAGTCTATATAAGGAGGAAGGAGATGAATAGAGAGGATTACTTGCAATCTTAAATTCTAATCGTATTCAGAGCTTAAGAACCCTAAATCCTTTTTCTCTCAAAACCCCTTTCCTTTTTCTCTCAAATGGCGATTACCAAAACAACTTTCAAACTCCAATCTGACTCCAAGAGGAGTATCATTATCAACGCTGAAGGCAAATTAGAGAAGATCACATTTTGTGAGGAAACTCTCTTCACAAAAGCCATTGGGCAAATATCTTGGAATATGGCCCAGTGTATGGTGTTGATTATGAGAGTCTGTTGAGGAATCGCACCATGCACAGCATCATCAAGCAGCAGAATCTAAGTCAGTTTCTACAGTTGGAGGGACCAACCATAACATGTCTGATCAGGGCTTTCTACTCCAACCTCTACACCATTCAAGGCTTCAATGAAGTCCTATTGGTGGATTTTGATGGGAACTCTTATCTCAGCTACTCGAGGTTGATAGCGAGCATCCTCAACATGCCTTACAAAGGAACTCAACTTAGAAGAACCGGTGATGAAGATGCCATCATTATCTTGATGATTGGGAGCTTCCGGTGAATTATGTCTCAAAGGAGATTTCTACTTCCGGAATGAGTTGGATAGCTAGAGTTTTCCATGAGATGGTGGTCAAGCTACTACTGCCCGAGATAGGGTCTGTAAATAGCTGCACCCACTTCAAGAGGTGTGTAGTTTACCATATGGTAGAGGGTAAAAGGCTTAACTGGCCAGTGGTGATTCTTCACCATTTGACCAAGCTGACTACCGTCTATCACTATTGTTACCTCATCACCACCTTGATGAAGGCAGTGAAAGCAGATGTAGCCTCGTACTTTGGAGGGCCTTGTGATATAGTAGTGGCTGTGAAGAAAACTTCGAACTTCCACCACTTCTCTAAACTGTATCATGATCAAGTGCATACTAGGTACAACAAAGCACAAGAGAGAAGAAAGCTCAAGTGCGTACCATCAGTATTTCCCTTAAATGTGCCTAAAGATGAAGAAGATCAGTTTATGGTGGATTATGAGGGAGGTAGTGACGATGCTAGTGATAACGTTCCTCTATCAGCTAAGTTGGAGTAAATCAGTGCTACTGCAACCTCACCCAAACCAAAAGCTGGGTCTTCAAAGGCTAGGGAGAAGAGCCCTTAAAAAATAAGGGTAAGAGGACACTGTAGAGGTAGAGGAAACCCTGTACCAAAGAAAGTAAAAACTAGATGTCTCAGAAGGATATGAGGTGTAAGGTGATCCCAAAAAGACTAAGGAATAGGATACGATTATTCTTGGTGTTGCGGTTGAAGTTAAGAACATTGTGACTCAAGCTAGAGGAACTCAGTGCAAGCGGTCTGCCACCAGTAGACCTCTAAAGAAGAATATCCAAATGATGAGCAACAATGAGGATGTTGGAACATCTCTCAACCCCACTCAGGAAGAATCTATTCTTCCTAAGTCCAACATCCCCTTACCAAACTTCACTTAGGCTGAGGAACTTCTTACTCAGTCTGAAGTACCTCAAGCTGATCCATCTTTAAGTCAAACAGCTAACTCTAAGGTACTCTCAAACACTTCCCCCACTCCTATAAATCTTAAACCTTCTTCCCTTGTAAATTCCCTAATTTCTATTCTAGTAGTTACTGAAATCCCATCTTCTCCTTTAAATTCTCAACCTATTTTTTCAAACACTATAAATTCCCCAATTCATATACCTGTTGATTCTTTCTCTCCAAAATCTTCTCCATCTCCTATACCAAACTCTACTTCTTCTCTTCCTCAAACTCAAATAATCACATCTCTTGTAAAATCTAAACCCATCCCAACTTCTGCAAATGTAAATTCATCTAAACCAACCACTTCTTCAAACCCATTCTTAACCCCTCTAATTCCTTTGATTAGAGAAGTTCCTAATGCTGAGAACTCTGCTCAGTAAGGAAATGCAAGTGGTCTTGGTGCTAAGGCAAATTTTATAACTAGTGAAGTACCTACACCAGCAGCAAGCCAGTCCAAGAGGATATGGCTGATTCATCCATCCTAGCTCAGATAAGGGAGCTGGCAAGGAAGAAATTCCCTACTCTCAAGTCTGATGCTAAGTTGGATGGGGTAGTTAGCAAACTGTTACTGACCCAAGAATTGATGGACTTGTCATCAAAGCCCAAGGCAAAGTTTCCTGAGATTGATGAACACTCAAGCTTGCCCTTTGAATCACTCAACTTCGAGGAGTTTGAGAAAATTCAAGGCATCCTGTTTGCGATTCGAAATCACTTAGCTAAAGAAAGTGCCAAGAGTTTGGTTGACAATATGGCTCTGATTCTAACCGGTTTATCAGATTCTACAGCCCAGCTTAGCATAGCTGTTACCTTTATCCCTACGTCTACTACACTTTCTAACTTAGTGGCAGGAAAGATAAAGGGTAGTATCGACACTATTGTTGATCAGTTGAGTAATTTGAGCTCCACCATGGAAACTCAAACTACACATTTCTATAAATTCGATAAAGAATAAGCTAAAATAAAGAGGAGCACCGATAAGAAGATTGACAATATGCTAAAGGAAATAGAGACTACAAAGGATATAGGACATAACATGGTAAAAGTATTAGAGACTATATCCAGGTTCATCATGAACCAAGATGAAAAGATTGACCAAGTGCTGAAGGTTGCTAATGAGGTGTCCAAGAGAGCTGATAAGCAGCCTGTGCTAAATGTTGATTCTCTCTCCACAAAGCTAGACTCAGTATGCAAGGAGATCAACACCAACACAGATGAAAAGGTTTCGAAGGCTCAGAAGTTTCTCTTGGATGCTATGGGCAAAATTTTCCCAGAATAAACTGAGTCCTTATGTCTTGAAACCGACATTTCTATCCACTCCAAGCTGAACATTCTCAAGACCAAGCTCAAAGATCTTCAGAAGAATGTAGGTCAAATGGTGAAAATTGGAGTTTATGACGCCAAGGATATAGACTATACTGCAAAGTGTATGTCTTCCATCTGCCCAAAGATCTTAGATATGGAGGCGAAGCTGAAGATTACTTTATTTACTTCAGATTTTTAGAGCTCTACTGCAATGCTTTCAACAGTTTACGTGCCAAGGATTTGATCAGATATTTCATCTCTCAAGATGCCATCATCTTCTCCTCAACAAAATGAATGATTAAGAGTTTCTAACCAACAAGGTTAAAGAGATGTTGGAGTAGGAGATTTCCCCGCAAATTATTGGAAAGCAGGAGGACTTCTAAGCTGCTATGGACTCCTTTAATGTCTACTTGGATCAAATTGTGAAGGGACAAATATTAATGGGGGAGAAGTTAGATGAAGATGCCCTGGGGACTTCTAACTTGAACTAAGAATCTCTTCTAAAGCAAGCTTAGTATTCACCTGACACTTCGCATCATCAACAACAACCTCAGCAGCAACAACAACAACAACAACAAAAGCCATCCTCTGATAATCCTAGATAGTCTTCTAGATTTTACAAATAAGCCAATCCTCTGTATTTAGACAGGCAAATCTTGTAATAGGACTTAGTTTGTAATCTTAGTTCAGGACATATGTTATGTACTGACTAAGCATTTTATAATAAATAAAATTACAAGTTTTTGCCATATCAAGCTATAAACTTCTTAACTTCTACTCTGTTATGTGTATGCTATTACTACTGTATATTGAATATCTGATGCATGATCGCATATATTGAGACTAACTCTTAAGAAAAGCTGAAGTAAGGTAAAGTCCCAAATTGAATATCTAACATTCCTAATGAGAAATGGAATATACCCTTGATGCTCTTCTGGTGAAAAAGCACTAAAATTAAAGAAGATATTCTAGTTGTCCTCACAAGAAAAAAGGTATCAGTACGGAATGTTGGAGATTCCTCACTATAGTCCAAGATAAAAGAAATCCTCTGACATGTGCCATTCTTAGTGTCTCCGTGCACCTTTGTAAATGTTAGCAAGTCAACTAATGGCAGAAAGCCACGTGTCATCTTGCACCTCTCTATCAAAATAGATTGCTTGAAGATAAATGAGTTTTTGACTATGGATTAATATCACGCTTCAATGTTCGAAATCTCTATCTCTAAACATCCTGGAATTTGTCTCCAATGGGAAAATTCAAAGATTTGAAGGGAAGAGAAATTGAAGAGCTGTCAGGATGAGAAGTTTGCAATAGCTACTTCCAAGACCTTCAACTATAAATAGAAGACTAAGTCCGACGTTCAAACTTGGTGAATCGCCTCGAATTTCTTAAAGAGCTGAAACTCTATTCATTTACTCCCAGCTTCAAGAAATTCCTATTCAAGCAATCAGCAAACAATAAAATTCCTTATCTTTTTGTAATAGAGAGAAAATCACTCTAGTTATAACATTGTAAAGGATTCAACATTCTATAAGTTGAATTCTCAGTTCAAAACTTTTTCTAAGTAAACTGAGTCACGATTTGGGAATGGTACCCATCTGTGGTCTGAGAGGTAGTTAGAAAGGTACTTTCTATAATAGAGTCTACATGCTATAAAGGCTTCTCCAACTAAGGAAGGAGTGAATCACTATTGGATTAAAGCTCAGAAAGGAATCCAGGGACTAGAGGTAGGCTTGGGGCTGAACCAGGATAAATCTTAGGTGTTGAAGTTCTAACCTTTCTTGTACAATTGTTGCATTTCTCATTGATCACTTTATCTCTCATGTTTCATTGTTTTTCTTGAAAATCCAATCCATGCTTAGTGATCCATGCTTAAAGATAAACTAAGAAGCAAAGCTGAGTAGTTTATAAGTTTTTAGATCCAACTCAGCACGAAGCACTCAACACACACATATAAAAACTTTAACTTGGTAAATATTTTATAAAATCTAAAAAGTAACCAAGAGTAGCATTCATCCTCCCCTTGTTGTGTAATTAAGCCATCTAAGGACCAACATAAGATACTTTCTGTGATAGATTCTACTTACTGTAAAGGCTTCTCCGCCTAAGGAAGGAAAGAAACACTAGTGTATTAAAGCTCGTAAAGGAATCCGGGGACTAGAGTTAGGCTCGGGGCCGAACCAAGATAAAATCTCAAGTGTTAAGTTTCTAACCTTTGTTATTTACCTTTATAGCATCTTGCCCATTCATCATTCTCTCTGTTTTAATTGCTAAGCTTGAAAAACCATTCCAAGCTGAGTAAAGTACTCAGCAGTGGTTGAAGATAAACTAAGTTAGTGAAGCTGAGTACTTTATAGTTTTTTAGACTTGCACTCAACACGAGTTACTCAGCACGCATCTAAAAAATGAACTTGGTAATAGAATATTATAAACTTAAAAAGAACCAAGTGATCGTATTCACCCCCCCTCTATTGTGTTATTTAAGCTATTTCAGACCAACAAGTGGTATCAAAGTGAGTGCTCAACTTTAAAGATTCATCATCCTTGAGTTGAAGATCCCTATGGCTTATAATAACTTTTCTTCTAGCTTTACCTAGACTACACTCCTTAAAGAAGGAATGTCTGTAACTAGGCCTCCACTCTTTGACGGTCAACATTACACAGTTTGGAAAAATCGCATGGAAAACTTTACACAATCACAAAGCATGCAAGTATGGCTGGCTATTGAGCTTGGCCCCTGAATTCCCATAATTTGTGTGGGACGGGGAGCGAGTCCTAGTTGATCTAGAAGAATATGATGACGCTGAAAAAAGCTTCTCAAAGAGAATGTGACAGCCATCAATTACTTACATTATGTGATAGATTTTACAAAGTTTAACAAGGTCTCGGGCTACGAGACAATGTAAGAAATATGGAGAAAGTTGGAGATCACCTATGAGGGGACCGAAATGATCAAGGAATCCAAGATCAACCTCATGCTCAAAGAGTAGGAGCTTTTCTAGATGGGGGCTAGAGAGGGTATTCAATCTATGATTACCAGGTTAATTGATATCATTAATGAACTGAAAAGATTGGGCAAGGAGTTCACCGAAGAAGCAATGGTGAAGAAGATTCTCCGAGTTCTCACTTTTGAGTGGGATGCCAAGAAGAGCGCGATCGAAGAGACTCATGATCTTAAGACCTACAACTACGATGAGTTGATATACACGTTATTGACCTAGGAGATGTCAATGAGGAAATATAATGAAGACTCCAAACGAAGTAAAGGCAAGGAGAAAGAGGGCAGAGCCATAGTCTTGAAAGCTGACTCATCAGATGAATCCACCAGCTATGATTCATATGAGCAGAGGGTACTTCTGACAAGGTAATTCAATCACTTCATGAAGAAGGATGAGAAATTCTCTAAGAAGAAATTTCCCAACAAAACCAGGCCAACTGAGTACCGGCGCAAAGCTAAGGAAGGACCAAGTAAGGAGCGTAACAAAGATATCAAATGATTTGGTTGTGGCATGAAGAGCCGTATTTAGTCGTCCCATCCTAAATCCAAAATGGACAAATTCAAGAAGAGGTTCGCCAAGAAAAATGAGGCATTTGCTACCACCAGAAGCAATTCAGAAGAATCTTCATCATCTGATGAAGAGGTTACAGATTCTGCCAACCTTTACTTGATTGTGATTCAGAATGGAAGGGGCAAGAGCTCAGCATCTACTTCTAAAAGAAACTCATCCGCTACTGACTCTGAAGCTGAGCGTAATAAAGGGAAAAACTCACAAACTGAGGTAAATTTTGAAATCCCCTCGTCAATAGAAGAATTCGCCCAAGTTCTCTGTGATGTAATGAAGATGACTAATAAGTTAGTCAAAAACATCAAAGAGCTAGTGAGGAGAAGTGAAGATCAGGAAGATACTATTGCTTCCTTATCTCTTGATATCCACTTTCTTCAAGAAAAAGCTGAATATCATGAATGTCAAAACAATAAGCTCACTAAGCAATTAGATGAGTTAATTGCTGAGATAATAGCTTTAAAGGATAAATGGGTTCCTCATCTAACCAACATTCCATCTTCGAGTAACCAAACTCGTAATTCTAAGAGGGAGAATTCCTCTAAAAAGAAGAAAGCGAGCCAACCCAAAGCAAAACCGGTGTGTGGTTTTTGTGGCAAAGCTAGACATGCCACAGTTATTTGTATGCATAAAATTGGCTATTATGACGAGTACAACTAGAATAATTTAAGCACTACTAACAAAGGAGGACCCAACTTAAAAGCATGGGTACCTAAGAAAATGTAACTATTTTACAGGTGAGCCTAAGATCCGCTGATGACATTGGAATGTGGTATTTGGATAGCGAATGCTCTAGGCATATGATGGGAGATGAAATTTAGTTCATCTCATTAGAGCGTAAAAGGAATGGAAGTGTCAACTTCGAAGATAACCAAATGGGGAAGATTGTTGGATGTGACATTGTCGGTGTTTCTCCTTCAATTGAAGAGGTGTCTCTGGTCAAAGGACTTAAGTTCAACTTGCTAAGCATAACCCTGCTTTGTGACAAAGGCAGGAAGGTTACATTCAACTCAACTGGTTGCTCAGTTATTGACTGTAAGAGTGACTCAACTATACTCTTTGCTCCTAGAATTAATAATGTGTATATGATTGATTTTATCCCCGGGCTCCACTAATGTTTACCTTGTATCTAAGGAGGAATATTTATTGCTTTGACATAAGAGGTTGGGTTAAATAAATATGAACATTCTGTGCAAACTAGCCAAAAAGCAACTAGTTTTGGGTTTACTTAGTATCAACTTTGAGAAAGATAGACTTTACTTAGCATGCCAACTTGGTAAGCAAGTTAAAAAGTCATTTAGGTTAATAAACAACGTAGTAACTAAGTGATCGTTGGAGCTCCTCCACCTAAATCTATTTGGTTCTATTCAATTTATGAGCATGGGAGGAAAAAGATTCTCATTGGTGGTTGTGGATGACTTCACAAGATTCACTTGGATAGTCTTGCTGAGTAGCAAAGATGAAACCTTTGAGTATTTTGTCAAACTTAGTAATTGGTTAATGAATGAACCAGGAACTAAAATCAGTAGAATGGACATGAATTCAAGAACTTTCATTTCGAAGAATTCTGTTCAGCGGATTGTATTGACCACAACTTTTCTACTCCTTATACTCCTAAACAAAATGGGGTTGTAGAAAGGAAGAATAGAACCATAGTTGAAATAGCTTGATCAATGTTGAGTGATAACAGTCTACCAAAGTACTTTTGGGGAGAAGTTTTTTAACACAGCTTGATATATCTTGAATCGGGTGTTAATTCACCCAATTCTTGAGAAGACATCCTATGAGATTTGGTAAGGGCGCAAACCTTAGATTTGTAACCTCAGATCATTTGGTTGTAGGTGCTTCATTCTAAACACCAAAGAGCAGCTATGAAAGTTTGATTCAAAGGTTGGTGAAGGTATCTTTCTGGATTACTCAACTAACAATAAGGCATATAGAATATATGTTAGAAGGACTAGCTTATTAGAGGAGTTTATCAATATGGATTTCGATAGAACTAACAATGCATATAGATAACAATCTAATGAAGATGAAAGAGTAAACCATCCAAAAAAGCAACTCAGTATTCCACTCTCTGTGCTTCCCAACCCAGCACAAGAACATGAAGTTGAGGAAGTTAAATTTGATGAAGATCTTTCCATTAATTTCAACAAAGAAGAAGGTCAAGCTCAACCTCAATAACCCATTGCAAAGACTCCCATTGTAGATCCGGGTCTTCCAAGAGAGATTAGGACTCATCGCAATCACCCTCTCAAAAGTATTGTTGATGATGTTCATAATCTTGTGATGACGTGAGGTCAACTAAACAGAATTATTAGCCATCCAGCTTTCTTCTCATTGATTGAACCTAAGAAGTTCGAAGATGTAGAAGAAAATGATTATTGGATGATCACGATGCAAGAGGAGCTGGATCAGTTTAAACACAATGATGTTTGGGATCTAGTTCCAAAGCCTAAAGGGAAATAAATCATCGACACCAAATAGGTTTTCAAAAATAAGCTTGATGAAGAAGGCATTGTTGTTAGAAACAAGGCTAAGCTTGTTGCTCAAGGCTACAACATCAAGAAGGCATAGATTATGATAAAACCTATGCTCCTATAGCTCAGCTCGAAGCAATTAGGATCCTATGTGCTTTCGCATCTCATATGAACTTCAAATTGTTTCAAATGGATGTTAAGAGTGCATTCCTAAATAGCTTCATTCAAGAGGAAGTTTATGTGCGCCTGCCTCCAGGCTTTGAAGATCCAAAGAATCTTGAGCATGTCTTCAAAATTCAAGAAGGCTCTCTACAGATTTAAGTAGGCTCCTAGAGCTTGGTATGAGAGGCTGACCAATTTCCTTATAAGAAAAGGTTATGAAAGAGGGGAAGTAGATATGAATTTGTTTATCCGATGAAAGAAAGAAGATGCGTTTCTTGTCCAAATCTATGTGGATGATATCATTTTTGGAACAACTAATGAGAAACTGTATAATGAGTTCAGTAAGTAGATGAAGAGAGAATTTAAAATATCAATGATGTGAGAGCTCAAATTTTTCCTTGGACTTCAAATCAAGCAAAGTGAAGATGGAATCTTCATCAGTAAAGTAAAGTACGCCAAAGAAGTCTTGAAGTTTAATATGTAGCATTTGAAGCCAATGTCCACTCCCATGGCCACTAACACAATCTTATGTAAGGATGAAGTTGGTAAGCCTGTAGATAGTAAGTTCTACAGAGGTATTATTGGTTCTTTCCTCAACTTAATTGCTAGTTGGCTTAATATTCAATATTATGTGTGCTATTGCGCACATTATCAAGCTGACCCCAAAGAATCTTAGTTAGCTACTATAAATAGAATTCTCCAATACTTGCAAGGTTCTCTTGATGCAGGTCTGTGGTATCCCAACAACTCAGATATCACTCGTAGAGGATTCACAGATGCTGACTATGGCAGAGACAAGCTCGATAGGAAAAGCACCACAAGAGGATGCCATTTCCTTGGAGAATACTTTGTCTCTTGGTATAAAAAGAAGAAAACTTTTGTTGCACTAAGTACATGGCGGTAGGAAGTTGTATAGCACAACTGCTATGGATTAAGTAGCAACTGGAGGATTATGGTATAAAGTCAAGATGCCTTGAAGTTATGTGTGATAACAAAAGCGTAATTGACTTATCCAAGAATCCAATTAAAAAACATGGCAGGATGAAGCATGTCAATATAAGACATCACTTCATAAGGGATCATGTGCTAAGGGAAGCTGTTAAGTTAGAGTATATTCCTTCAGAAGAACAACGAGCTGACATATTCACCAAACCCTTGGCCAAGGAGTAGTTAAATGTTCTAATGTAGCTTATTAGAATGGCAAACCCCATGTGAACAAAATCAAGAATTTTCGCTAAGTGTTGAGAATCAAGTCTCAACTTAGCCGAATGAGGTAATAAGTATTTAACATCGTTTATATTTTAAAGTAATGTTGTGATATTTAGTTTTGCGGTTAAAACACAAAAATCACTTTATCCAAAGGGTGCTTTTGAATTGGAACCATCTGAAATCAAAAATCAACATTTTACTATGTCAGTTAAATCCTTGTTAATCTCAGTGTTCATTTTCATCTTATGTTGTGAGAGCACCACATATCATCTACAAGTTGAAAGAAGTCTATAAAAGCAGCAGTTTGCTGAAGAGAGAGGTTACTTGCATTACTGAAATACAAAGAATTTTTGTAAAGAACCCTATTTTCTCTCATCTCTCAAACTCTCTCAACTGAAAATGGCTCATACAAGAGAGACTCTCAAGATCCAAGGCGTTTTAAAGAAGAACATGTATGTGCATATCGATGGATCAGTGGTGAAGATCATTTTCCCCTATGGAACTATCTTCACCAAAGTGGATTGGCTAGAGAATCAAGACTTTGGTCCAGTCTATGAGGTTGATAATGAGGGGATATTGATAAAAAAGTTCATGCATAAGGTCATCAAGCAACTGAATCTCAGCCAATTTCTGTTGTTAAAAGGTCTAACCATAAAAATCCTGATTAAGGGTTTTTACCAAAGTCTCTACACCATTCAAGGTTACAATGATGTGCTTCTAGTGGAATTTAACAACACAATATACTTAATTTGTGTAGAGTTGGTGGCGAGACTTCTCAACATGCTTCTGAAGGGTACATAACCGAGAAGAACTAGACAAGAAGACAAGGTCATTATCCTACAAGATTGGGAACTCCCTGCTAATTATGGATCTCAAGAGATATTTTCTTCAGGGATGAGCTAGGAAGCTAGGGCTTGTCATGAGCTGCCAGTGAAGATGATCCTGCATAAAAAAGGATCTCTAAGCAGTTGCACCTACTTCGAGAGGTGTGTGGTCTACCATATAGTAGAAGGTAAGCAACTAAATTGGCTAGTGATGATTCTTCTGCAAGGAAAATATGCGTCTAGATATGCCTAGCACATGCAGTGGAAATTAAAAAATTTTCCTAACTCCCAAGATTCCTTAAGAAGCATAATCAAAACAAAAGCATGTAGGTAATGTCAATTATATATTTAGAATACAGTAATTCCTAACTTAGTTCCTAACTAAGTATAACAACTACTAACTTAGTTCATAAATTAAATCTAAGTAAAACTTAATTTAAAATTATAACTAAGCATGCAAAAGTTCAAAAAATAAATCTAGGCAAATCCTAATTTATAATATAACTAAATATGCATTATTCTAAATAAATAATAAACAATTAAATAAAGAAGAAAAAGGAAAACTTACCCGAATGCCGATCTCCTTCGTCTTTACTCTAAGCCCACACTAGTATTGTAGCAAACACTAGTCAATCCTCGCTTGAATAATCT
>CATIWQ010165608.1:0-12273 GCA_949673415.1 Euphorbia schlechtendalii | reverse complement strand
ATATAAAATTATTCGTCGGGCCGGGCTCGGGTATTTATATAAAAACCAAGCCCGGCCCATAAATCTTCGGGCTTTGACGGGCTCGGGCCGGGCTTTTTAAAAAAATGCGTGTCCAAGCCCGGCCCATGAAAGCGGGCTCGGGCCAGAACGGGCGGGTAGCCCGGCCCGCGAATAGGTCTATTCACAACTGTCATTTTAGGATTTTAGAAAAATTTCAAAAATATCGCTTTAGGATTTGAATGCATCTTTTTAAAATTTTTATCCATTTTACCATTATTTGATGCACATTGGAAATGATAAAAGGAATAAACTATCCAATTAACTTTCAAATTAACAAAATTCATAGGGGTAAATAAATATTTTTATTACTTTAATTAATGTCGTCTTGGTATTAACAAACAATATAAAAATGACATTTATTTTAAAATGGAGAGAGCATATTATCTATATATACATTACTATTAACTGGAAATATAATTTTTTTTTATCGATGAATCTATAAATCATAATGATTGGTTGTAAATTCTGAAGGGAGGAATAGGAAGTCGGTAGTTCCAGTCCCCAGAAAAAGAATTACGTATAATAATACTTCAACAGTATAAATTATTACGAGTAGTGGTACTTTTTGGGTAGTCGCTATGGTCTTACAAGATTATTTTGTAGAACCTGTAACCATTTTATAGTGTCTTTTACATAGAAGTATACCGAATTTTACACACACTAACTAAAAACTTTACGAAAATTGCTGAAAGATAAAGAAATTAAAATAGCACTCAAAGTTATTCGTGAAAGAGCACTCAAAGTTATTACTTTATGGCTACTTCTCCTTTTAAATCAATTTCAAAGATTGACGCTCAATCAATTATATTATTTTTCATCTTTTTTCTATCTTCCAGAACAATTATGGATTAATTTAACAAGTTCATAAATCAAAATATACGAATTAAATAACATATATGCTCCAGAAGTTTGAATTTGAAGTTTAAATAAATATTTGAATGCAAAATATATTTTACTATAAACAATTTTTAATTAAATTGGGAAATGGAGTTGTTCCCCTTTAACTAAAGATGAAGACATAGTGAAAGTAATACAGAACTACTTTTTTTTCCTTGCTGTGTTGCATGCCAGTTCTAGTAGATTTGCTTGTGGTTTGAAGTTATCTAATTATTTCTTTTTTTGAAGAAAAAAAAAAATAATTATTAGGCAAATACAAGCGATTTTAATGAAATAGTCGTACAATTTGATCAAAATGTGTAACGACATGAATGCCTAGGTGAAGTTTAGGGAGCATAGTATCAATGGTTAATTAAGTAACACCACTTAAAAAAAAGCTTGCACATTTGAAAGGGTTTTGTTTAATTGTATTTGGTTCGCGTAACTTTGGGAAGCCTTAAATCTGATTTTAAGTGGACTATAAAAAGATTCAGATTTTCCTTAAAAGAAGATAAATCAACGTGCATAACTTCATAACCACGACGAGAAGATATAACAATCAACAACAAAATTAGCTAATTCAGAGGCCATCAACAATCATCATACTTATTAGGATTATATAATTTTAGATTGGTTTTTTGATTTAGATTATAAGGGAAAAAACAATTTTACCATTGCCTCGTATTGTTGAGCTTGAATTTGACAATTTTATTAGGAAAAACCTTAAAACATGTTCTAGGATTTGACTATTTTATATCTTGTGGAATTTTATTTTCAAATGGGTACTTGTAGTTTCGAATGTTTTAAAAAGAAATTTCTCGATTTGAAATTTCGTTATAAAAATAGGTAATTTTATCTATTTTGAAAGTTTAGTTAATAAAAATACAATATACCTTAATGATTAATTTTAAAATTTTTGAGATGTAAAAATATTTTTCTTGATTAAATATGATTATAACTTTTAAAAAATCATAATAATTAATAAATTCTCCGAAAAAAACGACTAGAATTTTAATATATAATTAATATGGTTAAATTATATAAATTTTGAATAAATTGAATTAACTTCTGTAACATTATAATTTCTATTAATAAACTATTTTTTCTTCTTTTCTTGAAAACTTTTGAAAAAATAAGCATCAATTTACCATTCTAATAAGATTAGAATAAAATCTCAAACAAAATCCTGCATACAAATAATAAACTTTATTAGTTACAATATAATAAGCAAAATAGTTGAGTAAATTTGTAGCATTTTATTTTATTCGATAATATCAAAATTAAAATCGCAAAATTTCATTGAAAGGGTCTTTAATTAAAAATGTTAAATGTATATTCAATAAAAAAAACTTATTTTCTTGATTGCATAATCAATTAAACGATTTTTTTTTTCTAGTTACTTTACTTTATGTAAAACAAACATTGTTTTATTCCTAATCACCATTAAATCAAACTTGTAAAGCTTGATTCTACAATTATAATTGACAAATAACGAAAACACCTAAATTAAATTTGTATTCCCCCTCACAAATTAGGTCTCGTTTGTTTACAGGAAAATATTTTCCGATTTTTTCAATGTTTGTTTGTCATGGAAAATAAGTCAAAGGAAAATATTGTGCAAATTAAAGTGAAAATATAGTGTAAATAAAGGAAAACGGTTTCCCATAAAAAAGATAGGAAAACATTTTCCATTGCTCTATCACTTGACATCCTCCATTTTTATCACCATCACTTTCACCACTACCACTACCCCACTCTTGTTACCACCAGCACCACCATCTCCACTCCACCACCACCACCCCCATCTCGCCACTACCACCTCCATCCTGTTCTTGCTACCACCACGCCACCACCATTATTACCACCATTTCCTCCACGCCTCCTTCTCCACAGTGGCGAATCCAGAATTGTTTTACCGTGGTGTTCATATATATTAAAGTATAAATTTTTAAAATAATTTCTTCAACACAATATTCATCAATGTCAATTAGTAATTTTATAAGATAGTTATTCAATCCACAACATATATATGTGAATTCAATAAGATGTATACTATAAATTTTTCATACAGTATATTAATTTCCAAAATGTATTGATGCATTCAATATTTATTGGTGTCTAATTAATAATTTTAATGAGGTCCATAATTTTTTTAATTATATTTTTATACTATTTTTTTAAAAAAATTGTGAGGTCCAAGGACCCCACTTGTTTATGAGTGGCTTCGCCACTGCTCCTCCATCCCACTTTCACTATCACCACCACCACTTTCTCCACTTCGCTCTCGCCACCTCCACCAACTCCTCCACCCCGCTCTCACTACCACCACTTCCTCCACTCTGTTACCGCCACCACAACTATTATCACCACATATTCCACCCTTATTACCACCAATTCCTCCATGCCTCCACCACCACCACCTCCCCAACCCCACTCTTGCTACCACCACCACTCTACTCTCGCCACCGCCACCACCACAATACCACTTTCTCTACCCGCTTTCGCAACCACCACATCCTCTACCCTCCACTCGCCACCACCACCTCCTCCACTCCGCCACCACCATCACCACCACCACACAATTACTACATCCACCCTTAGTTTATTCGATTATCACAACTTCCTCCACCCCACCACAACCACCACCATGCCGCTACTATTACTAATACCACAATTATCTCTACTCCACCACCACCACTACCACTACCATCACCACGACATATTGTATTTTTTTCATATTTTACAATATAGATATATAAATAAAAATATGATATTATACATTAAAATTTAAAATTTATGGTTGAAAAATATTTTATAGATAAGTAAACAAACATCAGAAAATATTTTACAGTGATGTAGCCAAACACAGGAATATATCTTGTTTTCCTGCACAATATTTTCTCTTACACAATATTTTCCTGCAAACAAACACGACCTTAATCTCACATGCATTTTACACTTTTTCCAGCACAAGTAAGATGTAAATTTTAAATCACAACACAAATATCAAATTTAATAATCGTGAACATAATTTATTAAAATTCAAAAATATATTTTATAATATTATTTCCTACCTTTCCACCTCTTCACAACCAATAATTAGTTGCCACGCATGCAATTCACTTTATCCCATTAAATATTTTCACACATATCATTCCAATCGTACCACTACACCGCAACCACCACAATGGAAACTAAATTAATATAGCCGTCGTAAATAATCCAAGTACCCAGGGCTATTATTGTCTTTCGAGCTACAATTTGGGAAATTTAATGGTGGGCACATATACATGCGTGATCTATATATATATATATAGAGGCTCTGCCATTCGCATCTCTAACATTCCCTCCTTCCTCTTCGCTTCAGCATTTCCTAGTCTTTCTCTTTCCACAATTTTGAATTCTGTTTCTGGGTTTTTCCCAATCTTGACCTAATTTTGATTTTGTAAGTCAATTCTTCTTTTTCTGTTTCTTTCCGTTGTTTTTTGTTTGCTTGGATCCTGGGATTTTTTTTTTTTGTTATAGAAATATGATTTTCTGATCTGTATGTTCTGTTTGTTAGATCTGTAATTTAAGGTGATTGATTTTAACTCCTGTGGTGTTATTTGATCTACATTTGTTGCATACGGATCTCTCTGGAACGATGGACATTATTGTAGTTTCCATTAAGATTGCTCATTTCTCTCGATCTGTTCTTAATTATGTTGTGGATCTAATAGTTTTGGGCTGATCTTCATCTTGGAATGGTTAATTAATCATCATTGATTTGGAATTACTCTAGATTTTGATTAGGCATAGAATTGAAAAAACAAATCCGAAAACTCAAGCCTTTTCTGTTTGGCTATTGTTTGCTTTCAATAATTGGTTAACTGTAATTATTCATTTTAAGCAATTGGGATTGGATTTACTTTATTTGTTGCATTGCTCAGTTTCAAACAAAGTAGGATCTGATTATATTTTCCTTATTCTGCTCCCTTGACTAACTAATGATGCATTTTGTCTTTTCCTCTTGTATTTTGTGATGGTTACTATTTAATAGCCTTTTGATGAAGTGTTATTTTCATTTTGTTCTTTGTTCTTTGCTCTCTGATCTACTCTTCTTTTAGTTTATTTTAATAGATTTATTTGTGTGAAGAATGACAGCTGTTCCCTTTTGTCATATATTATTCACTTGCAGATCAAAATCTATTGATTCTTATTTAGTTTAATGAGTATTATTGCAGTTTTCTGTTGTTTATATTACTTTTGGGTTTGAGATTTGATTTCTGTATGTTTTCCGTGTAGAAGTTGTTTCACCATGTCTTCTTATAAACCTAAGAACATCCTCATTACTGGGGCTGCTGGGTTTATTGGATCCCATGTTTGCAATCGTCTTATCCGCAACTACCCTGAGTACAAGATTGTTGTCCTTGACAAACTTGATTACTGCTCTAATCTAAAAAACCTTCTTCCATCAAAATCATCCCCAAACTTCAAGTTTGTGAAGGGTGACATTGGCAGTGCTGACCTTGTCAACTTCCTTCTCATCACTGAATCCATTGACACCATTATGCACTTTGCTGCCCAGACCCATGTTGACAACTCATTTGGAAACAGCTTTGAGTTCACCAAGAACAATATTTACGGGACTCATGTTCTGCTAGAGGCATGCAAGGTCACTGGCCAGATTAGAAGGTTCATCCATGTCAGCACAGACGAAGTTTATGGGGAAACCGATGAAGATGCTGTTGTCGGAAACCACGAGGCATCTCAGCTCCTGCCAACTAACCCGTACTCTGCAACAAAAGCCGGGGCCGAAATGCTTGTGATGGCATATGGCAGGTCATATGGGTTACCTGTGATCACAACTCGCGGGAACAATGTTTATGGGCCTAATCAGTTCCCTGAAAAGCTAATCCCTAAGTTTATCCTCTTGGCTATGGCGGGGAAGCCTCTGCCGATCCATGGAGACGGTTCTAATGTGAGGAGTTATTTATACTGCGAGGATGTTGCTGAGGCTTTTGAAGTCATCCTTCACAAAGGAGAGGTCGGTCATGTTTACAATGTCGGAACCAAGAAGGAAAGAAGAGTGATCGATGTTGCTAAAGATATATGCAATATCTTCTCAAAGGACCCTGAAACAAGCATCAAGTTTGTGGAGAACAGGCCGTTCAATGACCAAAGGTACTTCCTTGATGATCAGAAGCTTAAGAACATCGGATGGTCAGAACGTACTACATGGGAGGAGGGATTGAAGAAGACAATGGAATGGTACATTCAGAATCCCGATTGGTGGGGCGATGTGACTGGGGCTTTGCTGCCTCATCCAAGGATGTTGATGATGCCAGGTGGACGACACTTTGACGGATCTGAAGAGGGAAAATCTGCATCATACATTTCCGATAATTCTAATCAGAGCCGAATGGTTGTCCCTATAGCCAGAAGCACTAGCAGTGGATCTCCTCGAAAACCGGCTCTTAAATTCTTGCTGTATGGTAGGACTGGATGGATTGGAGGTCTTCTAGGGAAGCTTTGCGAGAAACAGGGGATTCCCTATGAATATGGGAAGGGTCGGTTGGAAGATCGATCGTCTCTTCTGGTAGATATTCAGAATGTTAAGCCAACTCATGTTTTTAATGCTGCCGGGGTTACTGGCCGACCCAATGTTGACTGGTGCGAATCCCACAAGCCAGAAACTATTCGCACAAATGTCGCTGGAACTCTCACTTTGGCCGATGTTTGCAGAGAGCATAACCTCTTGATGACGAATTTCGCCACTGGCTGTATATTTGAGTATGATGCGGCTCATCCTGAGGGTTCTGGCATTGGGTATACTGAGGAAGACAAGCCGAATTTCATTGGCTCCTTCTATTCAAAGACCAAGGCTATGGTATTTTCTTACTTCACTCTATATACTATTATGTGCGCTTTCCTAGGCTGCTTTCTCGAAAAGCTTCTTTTCAAAATCTCTAGAAATCAATAGCTATCAGTTTCTAATTAATTAGTATTAAGAGTCGCATCTTTTGTGCATTGCCAAAATACAAACTTTTATTAGAAGTTTGTATTTTGTTAGCGGAACCTTTCGTGACAGTAGCTCTGACAGCAATCCACAATCGGTCCCTATGACTATCATTGCATGCTACAGAGTTATTGATGTGTGTTATTTTCGGAATTATTTGCAGGTTGAGGAGCTCTTGAATGAATATGACAATGTGTGTACTCTCAGAGTTAGAATGCCGATATCCTCCGATCTCAACAACCCAAGGAACTTCATCACCAAGATTTCTCGATATAACAAGGTCGTTAACATCCCAAACAGCATGACAATCTTGGATGAACTTCTGCCGATTTCGATCGAGATGGCTAAGCGGAACTTGAGGGGCATTTGGAACTTCACAAATCCGGGCGTGGTGAGCCATAACGAGATTCTTGAGATGTACAAGGCTTACATCGACCCGGAATTTAAGTGGGTCAATTTCACGCTAGACGAGCAAGCTAAGGTGATCGTTGCGCCTCGAAGCAACAATGAGATGGATGCTTCCAAATTGAAGAAAGAATTCCCTGAGCTGTTGCCGATCAAGGAGTCACTGATCAAGTACGTCTTTGAACCCAATAAGAGAACCTAAACAATATCCTTCTGTCCTAAAAAAGAACCTGTTTTGCATGAACATGTTGCTGAGATTGGCGTAGTATTGCAAATCTGTTTGTTATTTACTGTTATATTGTAATTTTTTTTACCATATTTAGAAAGTGAAGTCCGTTATATTAGATATGCCCTGTCATGGGTATCTATATACTGAGTTGTATTTTAGTCTGCCCATTGATCATTACCAATTTACCACACTCAACTTTAAACAGCAGTTTTATACATGTCTTGGACTGAGTCCTGCTGATCTATATACTGAGTCTTGGACTGAGTCCTGCTGTTTATTAGACATATGCAATGTTTAAATTCTTTTTATTGATTAGTTTCCCTAATTTATACATGTCTTGTTACACTTGTGCTTATAAGAATGAATTAAACATGATTTGAGTTTTTATCTTCCTTTTTTTAAAAAAAAAATATTTCTTTAGTATTTTACAGCTTTTTATCTTTGCCTTTGTTTCGTTCCCAAGAATTCGAATGCAATACATAATAACTAAAACCTTCAACAATTTGTACCTCGACTACCTTCTAACTGTTGGATCCAAATTATTTTCATTTCTATAATTAAATTGCTTGAAAATTCCCAGTAGCCCTTATTATCATCAGTAACAATATTAAAATTTAACTCGAAAATGTTCATACATATATAATTGAAGTTCAATGAATGATAAATACAAATAGTACCAGTATCAAAGAGAGTTATCAAATTGCAACTAAGATATTACTAAATATTCAATTAATTTAATATTCTTTTAATCTTGTATAATATAGTATTTTTAATTACATATTTTACATATACACATAGAATATAAATACAGCAAACTTCAATTTAAGTCATAATTAATAAATAGATTCTCCTCGGCTCATAGATGCAACATTCAGTTAAAACCTCCTAAACAAATGCCACATAAACAAATTACTTGGACTTAAAAAACCTAAAAATAAATTAGAGAGCAAAATATAATTATAGTTTTAAAATGTTTTTGTTATATTTTATATTATAATTTCCATTTGAAGTAATTCAGAAAATTTAAGTTTGCCTAGTTGTTCAAAAGAAAGTATCGAAGGCAGTGAAGTCTGCTTCAACTCCTTCAAAGGTTGGTACATCAAAAGAAATGGATGAGACACTTGAGGTATTTTTTCATTTTCAAATTATCTTTTGTTTGTTTTCTGCTTTTGAAATTGGTCGATTTAGTCATTTGTATAGATCTGGTATCTATCTGGTATTTGTATTTGTTTTATAAGTTTGTTTTATAATTCTGGTAACTACATGGTATTGTGCTTGATTTTACAATTTTTTTTGTTGTAAATTTGTTTTTGAATAGCTTTTTTCTTTTTTTGAAAATATGATTTATGTTTTCTATCTTACAATAATAAAGTTAACTGGATCTGAATATATTTTTCAGGCTTTCGAATTCTCAAATTATTAGTCAGTTGGTATTCTATATTTTTCTCGTACTTTTTTATTTTCAAATTGACTTTTTGTTTGTGTTTTTGCTTTTGAAATTTGATTGATCTAGTCATTTTTATAGATATGGTATTTATCTTGTTCTTGTGTTTATTTTGTAAATTTGTTGTGTACATCTGGTATTTATCTGATATTTGTGTATGTTTTTGTAAATTTGTTCTAGATATCTGTTATGTACATGGTATTGTTCTTGTTTTAAAAATTTTGTTGTAAATTGACTTTTGCTTGTGTTTTTGCTTTTGAATTTTGATTGATCTAGTCATTTTTATAGATATGGTATCTATCCGGTATCTATCTGGTATTTGTGTTTGTTTCGTAAATTTGTTGCATATATCTAGTATTTATCTGGTATTTGTGTTTGTTTTTGTAAATTTATTGTACATATCTGGCATCTACCTAGTATTGTTCTTGTTTTTTACAATTTTTGTCATAACTTTGTTCTTATATATGTTACAAGTGAGTATCTCTCTAGTTTTAATTTGTTTTTGTAAATTTTTTGTAAATATCTGGTATTTTTCTAGATTTTATGTTTTTGAATAGTTTTTCTGCTAATAATTGTATTCTTATATATGTTACAAGTAAGTATCTCTCTAGTTTTAACTTGTTTTTGTAAATTTCTTATAAATATCTAGTATTTTTCTAGATTTTATGTTTTTGAATAGTTTTTCTGCTAATAATTTTGGTATTTATATGTTACAAGTGAGTATATGATATTTATCTGGTATCTAACTGGTATCTCTCTAGTTTTTAACTTGTTTTTAAAAATTTCTTGTAAATATCTGGTAGTGATCTGATATTTTTCTAGCTTTTATATTTTTAAATAGTTTTTTCAGGTAATAATTTGGTATTATATATGTTACAAGTGAGTATCTGGTATTTATCTGGTATCTAGCTGGTATCTCTCTAGTTTTTAACTCGTTTTTGTAAATTTCTTGTAAATATCTGATAAGGATCTGGTATTTTTCTAGTTTTTATGTTTTTGAATAGTTTTTTCTTTGATTCATGTGTATATCTGACTTTTTTTTAATTCAAAATTTTTTGCAGCTTTACAAGTTGGTGACCCCCGTACCTTGATTTGGCATACTGATGTTAAATGCACCTCCAATATTGAAATATTTGATAGTCAATGCTCCTTTTTCGAAATGAACATTTTTTGCATGTAATCGGTCGAATTTTGATGTATGTTTGAACTTTTACTAGAATACAGTTGTTGTATATAGGAATTTTTTGTCATTTAAAAATCAATTGACAGTAACTTTTGCAGCTATTTTGTGTGGTTTGAATAGTTAAATACCTATAAATCTGGTGAAAATGAAAGTAATGTATTTTATAGGTTCAATTTGGTAAGAACATGGTAGTAGTCTAATATTGACCAAGAGAAAACATAATTTACAATGATTTTTGAAGTGATTGGTAATAAGTTTCTATTTGAATATGTATAATTTTTAATTTACAAAATGGCTAGATTATAAGAACAAAGTTCTCTTTCAAGGTGAATGTCATTCTCCTCTTCATCCATCACGATCATATCATCTTCTTCCTCTGTTGTGGAACCTAACCAAGCAAGTGAGATCACATGTGAAAAATGGTATAGAGCTGGTAGGAAGTTGGTATTTGAACAAATTTTCAACAAAATATCTTCATTCATGCTTGATTTGCTTACCAATAATGTATATATCAATTTAAAATCACAGGAAAAACACGTCAAGTTCATGTAGAAACTAACAGTGTTGAAAGCTTGTTAAAATAACATGAGTTTATACTCAATACTAGCAGTCTACCAGCAATATATCAGTTTAAAACAACATGCTTTAAAAACATGTAAATACTAGCAGAATACCAATTGAACATTTTAAAACTTGCTAAAATGCAGAAATTGGACTAGTTACTAGCTGAATACTAACAGAATACCAGTTGGATATTAATGCAGAAATTGGATCAATTACTAGCTGAATACCAGCTGTATACCAGTAGAATACCAGTTGGACATTTAAAACTTGCTAAAATGCAGAAACTGTACCAGTTACAGGCTGAATACCAGCTGTATGCCAGCAGAATACCAGTTGGACATTTAAAACTTGCTAAAATGTAGAAATGTGATATGCTTTGAAAATACTGGTACAAAGTTTGTAGGAATATATATGGTTTTTGACCATTGTTAATGTGCAAGGTCTGAATTGAATTCAAAAAGAGCATAATTTTGTGTAAATGAATGCTTTAAAAACATGTAAACACTAGCTGTATATTAGTAGAAAACCAGTTGAACATTTATAAACTTGCTAAAATGCAGAAACTAGGCCAATTACTAGCAGAATACCCGCTGTATACTAGTAGAATACCAGTTGGATATTTAAAACTTGCTAAAATGCAGAATACCAGCAGTATACCGGCAGAATACCAGCTGAACATTAAAACTTGCTAAAATGCAAAATACCAGCAGTATACCAACAGAATACCAGTTAAACATTAAACTTGTTAAAATGCTGAATACCAACAGTTTACTAGCAGTATACTAGAATTTCAGAAATAAATTAGAGTTTACCTTCAACAACTGCAGATGCTTTATCACACTTTGTTATACACAGTGGATAATTGTTCATTAATGTGCTTTGTGATTTGTAGGAGAGGAAAAAATGCAGGAATATATCACTATTGATTTCCATGGCAGAATCTTCATCTATAACTTGAATTTTTATCTTTAAATCTTCTGTATCTTCATTTATTTTCAGACTTTCAACTAAGATCTTTTTGAATTCAGAAAAACTAGAAATTTATGAAATTAAGATACCAGCAACTTTGTAACCAACGAATTTGAAGTTTTCATTCTATTATCGATAGCAATAGAAATTCGATCCATTATGTAGGTTTTAGAAATCAAAATTTAGTTTGATTTCTACTCAAACATATGCTTGTACTTCGAAATCAAATTATTTGATATCAGAAACTCACTTGATTGTTGAAGATTTGATGAAATCGCGATTTGATCTTGAAGAAATTTAGATCTGCTGCACTTTTTGTTTGAGAGAAAATTGAGAATTTGAGGAAGAAGTTATGAGGCTCTGTTGATCGCGTGCTGTTTTTGAAGTGATTTGGTCCTTATAAAGGACGTATTAATTATAAAGAGAAAGTTTAATATTGGTATGGAACAATAGTTTTGTATTAGAACGTAAACTCTGTAATTTTAAAACCTTTTTAGTACATTTATAAAATTTGCCCTTTAAGATATATGATATATATGTACTGA
>CATIWQ010165594.1:0-12850 GCA_949673415.1 Euphorbia schlechtendalii | reverse complement strand
GAGATTTGATGAGTTCATGTCTAAACTTAATTTTAATAGAAGTAAATTTGATCCTTGTGTGTATTTCAGTAAACTGAGTAATGATCATTACATTTATCTTCTATTGTATGTTGATGATATGTTGATTGCCTCAAAGAATTTAGAAGATATTAATAATTTGAAGGCTAAACTGAATTCAGAATTTGACATGAAAGATTTAGGTCATGCTAGAAGGATTTTAGGCATAGATATCATAAGAGATAGAAATCAAGGCACACTAAAGTTAACTCAAAGAAATTACATCAAAAAGATTTTAGACAATTTTGAGTTAAATTGTAATAAAACTGTTAGTACTCCCATAGGTGCACATTTTAGATTGTGTAAAAGTCAACCTACTCTTGATAAAGATGAATCTGAGTTTATGTTTGATGTTCCTTATCAAAATGTAGTTGGATCTTTAATGTATTGTATGGTGTGTACTAGAGTAGATATTGCTTTTGCTGTTAGCTTGGTTAGTAGATATATGAGTAACCCAAATAAAACTCACTGGTCTGCTGTTAAGTGGCTTTGTAGATATTTACAAGGTAGTAGTGATTTGTGTTTGACTTATAATTCTGCTAAAAACAATGCTATTAATATTGAAGGGTTCTGTGACTTTGATTATGCTGCAGATTTAGACCGGAGAAGGTCTACTTCTGGTTTTTGTTTCACTTTAGGAAACAATTTAGTAAGTTGGAAATCATGCTTACAGCATGTGGTTGCCTTGTTAACAACAGAAGCTGAGTATATTGCCATTACAGAGATAATTAAAGAAGCTCTGTGGTTAAAGGGAATTGTTTATGAGCTTGGTATTAATCAGAATGTTGTTAAAATTAATTGTGATTCACGATCTACTATACATTTGTGCAAAAATGCTGTTTACCATGAAAGAACAAATCATATAAATATAAAACTGCATTTTGTTAGAGATGTGATTGCTAGTGGTTGTGTTAACATTGAGAAAATACATACTTCTGTTAATCCTGCTGATATTCTTACTAAGACTGTTTCTGTTGAAAAATTTTAGGATGCTTTGAACAGGCTAAGTGTTGTATTGTTTGACTTTGGGTCAAACAGTGCCACTGAAACCTGACTTTGGAGCAACCAAGAAGTTCTTACTGATCATAAGGTTTGAAGAGGCTTTATTTGGAGAAGGTAAGATGGCCAAGGTGGAGATTGTTAGGCTTTTTATGTCCTTTTGCCTTTTGTTTGTTCGGTCCTTTAAGTTGTAAAGCCCATTCTTCTTCAGTTTGTCTGTGTTTGTTATTGAGTCCCGTTGTAGCCCATTAGTTGTTTAAGCCTGGTTTGTTGAGGGTTGTTTAAATAGTTGTGTTCAGCTAGGGTTTTTCATAAGAAAAACACTAAGTTTTCTTCTCCTTAGCCGCGAGGCGATTCTGTCGATTCTCAACCCTTTGATGCGTTCTTCTGATCCTTTCTCCAGCGCTTGATCCTTGAACTCTCAACGGCCTGATGTAAGGTTTGTTAGATGGTTATTTCTTTGTGTATATATTTCCTCCTCAGTTCCCGTCTTCTGTATGTGATGTCTATTCTGTTTGGGTGCTTTACTCTTTCGTTTTTTTAGAGTTCTTAGGGTTTAAGTTCTCTTGTTAATTTCTGTAAAGACTTGTACAGATTTGCAACTCAATAAAGCTTCTCATCTTAAGATCCTTGGATTACTCCTTTAAAAGTTTGGCATATTAAGTCCAAGTGGGGGAAACCAAGTAAAAAATTGCCTGTGTTCTTGTTTATTGCTTTTACTGCTTTATTTGATTGTTTTTCGCGATCATTTTTGGGGTTAATCCGCATCATTTCATTGAAACAATCTTTTAAAGCATGTTTGAAATTGTTTTCCATGACTTCAATAATGAAATTCACTTGTTTTGCCTCAATCATGCAATCAAATATTTATCTTAAAAAACATGCATACCCAAACTTGCATTTTATAAAAAACATGGTGACATTTTTTAAATTATTTCTAACCCAATCAAACTCTCATTTAATTGTGTTAGACGTAAATGCCAAGATAAAAATTTTACTTCAACCATCAAACTAATCCTTTTTGAAAAAGTTTACCAACATAATGTTACAGTAACTGGCTAGGCTAACAAAATTATCAAATTGTGTATAAATGAAGGAATAGATATCATTTTAGCCATTATTTGATTTATGGTCCTTCATGTACAATAAATTATGTTACCATATGGTATAAGGTAGTTTTTTAAAGCTTATGTTTGGATACATAATATAAGTATGATTTTTCTTATAAAATTATTGGGAGAATCATAGAGAAAAACTAATCAATGTAGTACAAAAAAAACCGATTCACATATAAAACCAGGAATATTGAAGGAACTTAGAGTTTAATAAATTGATAATCACATATGTTGATTGCATGAATGTGTTTATACAAAGTAAATGCTAACAAGAGGACTATCATGAAAGATGCAATATCATGACAAAGACTAGTATATGAGTTCGTATGGAAAAAGTATGAATTGATCCATTCTTATATGTGTTTTGTGTACTATTAAAATACTTCTTTTATAAATTTAGGTTTTGTTTTTTTTTATTTTTTGTGAATTGATGTACTGAAGTGAGAGAAACTTTTTTAGTATAATGAATTGATTTTTTATTCTTATTATATCAACGAGGTGATGAACTATTACTGAGACAAGTTTGTACGTTTAGGTAATTAATGTATACTTTTAGAAAATTAACTAGAATACTTTCTTATTTAGCATGTGCTCTGCATTAGGGAAAAAAATAAAAAATAAAGGGTAAACTGGAATAACTTTCAAACCTATAATAATGCCAAAACAATACTCGTTTTAAGTTTTATGACCTTGTAATTAAGTTTTCATGTATAAGATGTCTCGTCTTTTATCAAAACAAATATATATAAGAATGTTATCAAAACAAATATATATATATATATATATATATATATATAAAAGATGTCTCATGACAATTAATATGGACAAAAACTAATTATGTCAACCAATGCAGTATCAGACATCCATACCAAAAAAAAAAAGACATCCATACATGTTATGCTATATATCTTTAATATCAATTCCAATATTAATTATATATAAGTAATTCAAATATTGCTATCTTGTTTTCCTTGTATGTAGTTATATATGGTAATCACTTAAAGAATTAATTGAGAGTATTATAATTTTGATTCTCATGTTTAAATAGATATCATCCTAATTAGGATTGAAAGTGGGGTTTATCGGGGCAGGGATTGCATTCCCCATCCCCATTAAAGTTTCGGGGAAAAAATCATTCCCATCCCCGCTAAGGTTTCAACAATTTTTTTCCCCATTTACTATCGGGAAATCCTCATTCCCCATTGAAGATTCCCCAATTCTCCGTTTAAAATTTCATACAACAAAAAAATTCATATCAAAACTTCAAAAGAAAAAATAAAAGATCAAATCAAATTCGTTTTAATATTTCAATACTAAATAAGTTTAATTACTTAGAACATTAATAACAAGTCTTAACGAAATTGTGCAAAAACAAAAAAAAATTGTTCCATGAATGTAATTGAAATTGATTAATATGATTCAAGGATAAAAAAACTTCTTCTATGAACTCATATCCCATATATCCAACATTACTATTATAAAAAAATTCATATTGAAAAATTCTAAACATAAATAAAATATTATAAATTATTTGATGTTTCAGGGAATATCCAGGGATTCTCCAATAGGCATTATCGGGGTTGGGTTCGGGGAATTTTCGGGGGTGAGGAATACATTCCCCATCCCCATTAAGGATTCGGGGATGAAATATTCTCTATCCCCACTCTGCGGGGAATCTTATCGGGGATTCCCCGTCCCTACCAGATTCGGGGAATCCACATCCCGTTTTCATCCCTAATCCTAATGCATAATGACACTTGTACTTTGAACTTCTATACGTGATTTTTTTTTCGTGCAACTATGAAATCATTTAATGATGAAAAATGTTCTTCTCATACAATTTGACATGTGTACAAATGAAGTCAAAACTTTAACATTGTAGACTCCATCTGTACTGTTGTATCATGGCATAATGTGTATTGAGAATTGTTTTTTTAAATAAATTATTTTATGACGTAGTTATCAAAAATGTTTGGATCTAGATATTTAAGGTTCGGATGCAATTGGTTACATGACAAGTGACACCAAATATAAAAATAAAATTAAACTGTGATTTAGAATTTTATTTTACATACATTTCGCATAAATGTGTCAGTATTTCTATTACTATCATGGTATTTTTAAGGTTAAAGTAGGTGTGTTGATATAATTTTGTTCAGGGATAATCACACAATTATAATGATCAGCTTGTGCAGTTCGTAAGCTTTGTTTAAAATCTCACTTACCATGTACCAAAATAAAACACCTCAATCAACGCACGTGAATAATACTTTTTCTCCCTCTCTCTATATTTTTTAATTTGTTAATGTCAGAGATGAAGTTGTTGACAAGTTTTGGTACTGCAGCAGTAATTTTGCAGGTTCATTATGAGATGCTGCAGGCTGTTCAAGCTCAAACAAATAATAATGGTGCAAGTGGTTCTGATTTTGTTAAAACAAGAGGAACCCGTTTCATAGCCAACAATTAGCCTTTATATTTAAATGGTTAGTCTTCATTGCTCCCATTTGTTTACTACATGGTAGACATACCCGATTGGATTTGAACACTAATTTTTTAAGAAAATCTAATCCGATTCTAAGTCCTTCAAGGACTAAAATTTTATGGGTTGTGTTTGTTTTTTTATAAAAATACCTACATCCGGCCTGACGAATTACCTTTATTTATTTATTATATATCTATATATTAATTTTAATTATTTTAAAATTTTATATTTTATTTTATTAAATTTTTATACTTTATTACAATATATGTTACTAAATATTAAAAATTTTAAGTAAACAATGCAATTATATTTAAAATTTGTAATTTAATTTTTTTTTTTGCTTATTTCATATTTTTCCTATTTAGTTAAAGAAAAAAATTATAACAAAAAAAATTCACGAGCTTGAACCGAGCTGAGAAATGATATTGTAAGCCCGACCCAAACCCGAAATTCTAAAGTATGAGCTTCGGTTGAGGTTGAGGTAATATTTTTAGTAAAAAACTAGTCAAGCCCGACCCAACCTGCCCGATGAACAGGTCTACTCGATAGTAATTTTATTTTTTTTGTTACAAAGTAGATAGAAATATTTAAATATACGTGATTGATTTTACAATGAAATGGTACGTGTAATTTTTTAATATACTTTCAATGAAACTTAATCCAATATCGGCCTTCAACGTGCATTTATTACTCATAATAAGCTTAATGCTTATCTTTAAATTAAAAAGACTGAATCTTTTAATTTTTGTTAGACACGCAAAGCTAACGTTTGTTTAATATTAAAAAAACAATTAAAAAAAGGTGTTATAAAACTAGTTTGACCAACTTATAAACAATTGCTTTGCTGCAATTGTTAGTGCAAACAATTGGTTTTATTCAATGTTTTCATAATCGTACCGGACATAAAATCGATGAAATTAATTGTATGCGTTATTACAGGTACGATCGATGGCATAATTGGTAGTTCTACCGAACATTTATTTTCATAAAAAATAATTTATATAAATGAGTATATTAATATTGTATAAAAAAACTATCTTATTTCATTTATATCATTACAATCGTATCTTAAAAATATATTTTAGATTATCACAGTTCGAATTTTTATAAATTTGACATGTTATATGTAGAGAATCCGTGGGCCGGGAGAATGTTGGGTTCGATAGCTTGAGTGAGTATACAAGTGTTGTTAGGCTCAATAGCTTGTGTGATTATAAATTTTTAAACCACGTCTCCAACATTATACGCGTACTTTTCACATACCAGTAATTTTAGTAAATCGTACCGGGATCGGCAGCAGTACAATCGGGGCAGTATAGTGGAGTGTTAATTACACTGATTTTACTTCTTTGTTTGGTTGCCCTCTCTTGGGAGCTTTGATGAACCGGTAGGCCTAGGCAATTGATTTGGGTTCTGATCCAAATTTCGCTATCATCCATTATCAAAAGCAAAATGAGATAGAGAAAAATAGAAGGAGAGCTGTAAATGCTAAAAGGGGCTCTGAAAATGATTGCAATAACATTCGAAAGCTAGGCCTAAGTCTAACTAGGCTCCATTAATGAAACCCAAGTGGGCCTCCTCGTCTGCCATTAATCCATTGATGAAAAGGGCTACATGAATATAAGCACAGTTGAAATTCTGAATTTGAATTTTTTCGGCTACCACTTTTATATTTTTTTTTTATTAATTAACGATGTAAAAATTGTACACGTATTGTATCGATGTAAAATAAATGTAAATTAGAAAAATAAAAGTAAATTTTTCCAAGGTAGCTATTCAGATTAAAATAGTATAAGTTATGTTGAATTTTACAGGGAAAACCACAAAAACACATTGTATGAACAAGGTAGCTATTTTTTAACCATTCTAAGCACCGTGATTCTCTTACAAAACTGCAAACTTGATAATATAATTTAATTTCTCTCTACTTTAGGCAGAGACATGAAAGCAGAACACTTGGGGGAAATAAAAATTAAGTTAAATGCAGATGTCCTAATAATTAAATAATATCATACGAAGGTGGAGTTTTGTCTTGCTAGATCCTAATATTTAATACCAGATAAGGTGGACAATTGATATTCTAATCTCACTAATTATTATTTAATGCAGACATGCCATGCAAGTCATTGTATATATGTGTGATATTTGGAAAATTATTGATGAACTTAAAATCAAAAGTATATAGACAAATACTGCTTAAAGAATTAAATATTGTATAAAAATGAAAGATACGCCCAATATATGGTTTTGTTGGAATCTAAAGTTGTTAAAAATTTATACAAAAAAAAAAAAAAAAAATCTACCAAGACAAACAATCATGCAATTTACTTTAGATATTTGGATTTCAATTTTGTAATAATAAGAAAGAAAAATCTTCACCTCATCCGAATGCGATCTCAACTATGTGATATTTAAGCTCATAATTCCAATTTTAGAATTGGTAATAAACATAATATATATATATATATATATATATATATATATATATATATATATATATATATATATATATATATATATATATATATATAAATTGATAATAAACTTTAAGGCAACTATGTAAGAATTTTGAACTCGAGTCTTCAAGATTCTGACAATTTTCGATAGAAGTTACCAAGGACGTGGAGGCATTGGCGATCGAAGATAACAGCCAGAGAGATGGTGGCAATGACAATAGATGCCCAAACACGCATGGTAACAGATTGATATGATACTTCCTCAAACACGTATGGTAATAGATGGACATGTTTACAACCTTGATATCATAAGGTGACATGTTCAAAATCTGAGTGAAAAGAAAAGATCAAATACCTGAACTTTTCTCTTTGAAATAGTTCAAAAAAAATTTAAACTTGCAAATGTACATATGCTAGAATCGGATTGGAAAGTGAAAATTGAACAAATTGGCATTTCTGAAAAAGCAAACCAAATAAATACTGACAAGTGATATCGAAAATGCAAACTATTGCCTTTATGCAAGTTCAGAGACTTATTTGAAATTTTTAATTGAGAAAAATAACGTTTAGAGATAAGTTCAGAATATTCATTTGCATTAAGTTAAAATAAAAATTATGAAAGAATGCATCCATGTTGATGGTAAGTTTGAAACGTGAATTATAAGTCATTGCAAATGATGTCAACGGACACAACTCCAAACACAATCATTTCTTTACCTCAATTTGGTCGACTCCGCTCTATCAATTCTCTTCATGGTTACACAAATTTTCAAAGCTCTAAAATTCACTGATAAACTTATAAAACTAATCAATGTATTGATCATCCGCAAAATTCAAACTAATTATTTTCTTTTTGAGTCGGGGATTGATCATGATCGTTCTCATCCATTATTAGTGGATATATCAATTGTATTAAACTGTATTATTAGTTTCACTCAAGCTTCTTTTGAAAAAAAGTAGAAATAGCTTAATATTGACTTACTTGGACGTTTTATTTCTGTACATATACTAATTCCAAACTTAAATTAGTTAAACCCCTTTTAATACAACCTACTTTCTAGTAGGCATGAAGTAAGCTAAGGTTTGAACCCAACTTAAGAAAAACTATTTGAACTCTCATGGTTGTATCACAATTTTACTCATAAAACAATTACATTGATTTAACCGTGCTTAACAATTGAATATTAAAAATAATTTCCAAGATCTGTTTATAATTTGTATCCTAAAATGAGCATTTGTTATGTACGCCATAAACAGCTAGCATAGTTAAAGCAGGTAGCCACTGTGGTGCAGCTTAATTATATTTATTAGCCATGGGATCAATTACCAAACACCATTTTATTATTAACCAATCCCATGTGATTCAAATTAATCATCAAAGCTGACAAAAAACAAATTTGATTGTTTATAATATACTAAAAAAAACTATGTAAAAACCTAAACACCATGGACACTCATTCCTATTAAAAGCCTCACATTTCTCTCAGTACTATACTCTCTACTCTCATTAACCAGAGCTACCTTACCTAGCTCCAATATCTTCAAAAAAATCATGGCCAAATTAGCCTTTTATACAATATTTATTGTTTTAATAAGCTTAGTGTATTATGCTTTCTCAGTTCATGCCATTCTAAAGTGGCCTCAAGGGAGTTCTACTCGGTTCTACGATTTCAAGGTCATTTTTTAACACATTTCTTCGCTTTACTTTCATATTTCTTCTCGTTAAAATTTAACCATTGGGATATGATCTTATATCTTTACTAACACATTATCAATTCATTGATTGAAATGAAATCTCAAAAAGTTTCTTCGAGCTTCAAATTTTATAATAATGTATATAATGTTCCCTATTATTATATGTTGTAACAATTTGAATAAATGTGACTAACTATAGATTCATAAAATGAGGGTCAAAAAATTGTGCCATGAAAAAGAAATAGTGGCAGTGAACAACAAGTATCCAGGACCAACTGTTTATGCTCAGGATGGTGACAGAGTTATCGTCAAAGTTACGAATGAATCCCCTTACAATGCCACTATTCACTGGTATTCGTTTTTATTTTATCATATTATTTATATTGAACCCTAATACATTATATTGAATTGATCAAGCGATTTTGGTTGTTTGATTTGAAGGCATGGTGTAAGGCAAATACTATCATGCTGGTTTGATGGACCTTCATATATTACGCAATGTCCAATTCAACCGGGACAAAGTTTCACGTACGAGTTCACACTGGTTAGACAAAAGGGTACTTTCTTTTGGCATGCTCATGTTTCTTGGCTGAGAAGTAGTGTTTACGGGGCTCTCATTGTTTACCCAAAGACTGGGGTCCTATACCCTTTTCGTTCCCCTCATGAAGAACATATTGTTATTCTTGGTAAGTTTTCCATTTTCTTATATCATGATTTGAGAAATATATTTATTTATTAAATGGAGTTTTTTTTTATATCCTAGCATGAACTATGGGTGTGTTTGATATTAAGGAAGGAATTTGAATCATTTTTTTTATTTATGTATAAGATTTGTAACAATTAAATTAAATTAAATTTTTTCAACAATAAGAATTTCGAACATATTTTATAAGTTCAGCGGAGGTGTCAGAACCACATGGACTTTGGTTGGTGAACTAAGACTTGTATTATACAATTTTAGAGGCAAGCCCCTCACATTTTTACAGCTTCAAAGGAAAATTTTCCAGTATTTAGAAAGGCATTCGCCTATAGTACTGCCCCAAACCGTCGCATACTTCTATATCATTGAATTTTTTTAAAAAAATAATATAATTCAAGTAACTGCTTACAATGTGTTGAATAAATTCAATGTATTAACATAGCATTGCTTTTTACTAATGGAATAAGCAGGCCGGCCCTAGGTGGTGCAACAAGTGCCACCGTCTAGAGCTCATAGTCGGAAAGGGTTCCGAAATATGTTTTCATTTAAATTTTAGTTATTATTATTAGAAAAATAAATATAAACACTAATTAATAGTTAGATCAATTGGTAGAACACAAGATTATAAAGTGAAAAGTATGGGTATTTTTTCCCATTAGATAACCATTTTATTTACTTTCTAAAGTTTTATGTCTAGGGTTCCCAAATTGTCAAGATCGGGTTTGGGAATAAGATATGTTACATATGTAAATGATGTGCTTGTCAAAATGATTTTGATTGATATTGCATATTACATTCATCTAGTTACAACTGCATAAATAGAATATGATTTTGATTCTTAAATTTCAGGCGAGTATTGGCTACAAGATGTAGTACAACTTGAAAGGAGAACACTGGCCAGTGGGGCAGCTCCTCCACCGTCAGATGCTTATACCATCAACGGTCATCCTGGGCCTAACTATAATTGCTCTGCTAATGGTATACCCCATTTTACATCTCTCTTATGGCCACCGAACATGGATTTCTCTCTCTCTGGTCATTATATTTAAATTAGTATTAAAAAAATTGAAATGATTGTTGTAGATGTATACAAGATGGACGTGGTCCCTGGGAAGACATATATGCTAAGACTAATTAACGCCGCCTTAAACATGGAACACTTTTTCGCTATTGCAAACCACAAATTAACAGTAGTGGAAGCTGACGCCGAGTACACCAAACCATTCACCACTGGCCGGGTAATGCTCGGGGCAGGACAGACGATGACCGTACTTGTAACCGCGGATCAAAACATCGGGAAATACTCAATGGCGATGGGACCTTACATGTCAGCTCAAGGTCTTCCCTTCCAAAACATCTCGGCCATATCTTACTTCGAATACTCGGGTTCAGTCCCCAACAGCTTTTCGCTCCCCGCTACATTACCGCACTTCAACGATAACCTAGCCGTTAAGACGATAATGGACGGGTTAAGAGGGTTAAACACCCCGTCGAACGTTCCAAACGAGACCGACACGAACCTATTCGTCACGATATCCATCAATGTCAACAAGTGCAAGTCTAAAAATCCACAAAAAAACTGCCAAGGGCTTAACAGCGGTGTCATGTCTGCTTCAATGAACAACGTGAGTTTCGTTAAGCCGAAAGTATCGCTTTTGGATGCCTATTACAGGGGTATCGAAGGGCAGTTTACTGAAGATTTCCCAGGGGCACCCCTTAAATTTTATGACTTTATAAACGGGGCACCAAATAATCCACCGAAGGACACAAATGCAATGAACGGGACTAGGGTTAAGTTCATTGAGTACGGAAGTAGAGTGCAAATCATACTGCAGGATACTGGAAGTATCACAACTGAAAATCACCCGATTCATCTCCATGGCTATAGTTTCTATGTTGTGGGTTATGGGTCGGGTAACTATAATCCGCAAACAGCAAGCTTCAATCTAGTTGATCCACCATACATGAACACAATTGGAGTTCCAGTGGGTGGATGGGCAGCTATCAGATTTGTGGCTGACAATCCTGGTAAGTAGTTAAGATTCTCACCACAACTGATGTATTGAAGTAGATTAATTTGCATTGGGTGTTTATATTTTAATGCAGGGGTTTGGTTTATGCATTGTCACTTTGATGTGCACCAATCATGGGGATTAGGTACGGCTTTAATAGTAAAGAATGGGAAAGGCCACTTGGAGACGCTGCCCCATCCTCCTGCAGATCTGCCTAAGTGCTAATGTCTTTTAAATTTTCATATCTTAGTAGTTCAAT
Source organism: Euphorbia schlechtendalii (assembly GCA_949673415.1). Lineage (NCBI taxonomy): Eukaryota > Viridiplantae > Streptophyta > Magnoliopsida > Malpighiales > Euphorbiaceae > Euphorbia > Euphorbia schlechtendalii. The sequence goes on along the minus strand of CATIWQ010165594.1, from coordinate 1,075 downwards.
GGCGTGAATTTCAACGTTCCTGATTGAATCGATAAAAGAATTCAAGTTTTGAGGGAAGCGTTTCAGACTTCATTTTTAGTAATTATGACTTGTGAGCCAATCAAGTAAAGACTCGCTAATTAGCTAATAAAACTGCCCATTACTTTCTTTTTGTATTATCTTGATAAGTGGGTGTTGAGAATTGAAGAAAATCTTACAATAAACTACAAAATCGAATTATAACTTTTAATTTTGACTCGTAAGCTTTGTCTTAAAAGGCGAGTAAGGCAACCGTCTAGGCGAAGTTTTTGGAACACTGTTCCGATTTTATATAATCTAGCGGTTAATGCGGAAAGTGTAGTTAAAATTCAGAAAAATGTCTTCAAGGGTCAGAAAAGTGTTGCTAAAGCCTACAAAAATGTCGCAAATCCTAAAAAAATATCGTTCAATCCCAGGAAAAAAGTGTTACGTGAATTTTTAATTTTATTAAACAAAAATTTATGTGCTGGTTAAATTTATCATGTAAATTCATTAATAAATATTAAATATTTTTAAATATCAATCCGCCTAATCCCGGCTTATATCATGATTAATCACCGCCTAGATTCTCGAAAGTTCTAGCCGCCCGACTATCGTCTTTTAAAACACTATGCCTATAAGTAAATACTACAAAGCTCTAACTTTTAACTTAGAAGATGTTCACAAACTAACTTTAAACTACTTTCACCAGCTAAGAATTAGTGAAACAATATCTTAGTCCTCAATTAGCGACACATGTAATTTACTGAACTGGGATCTGTTCTTCTCGGTTAAAAGCATAAAATCAATAATTATGATAAACTATTCCTATTTTAAACAAGTGGACCACAAGCATCGTTTTCAGTAAAAAACTGATCTATCTATAAAACTTTTTATAGTTAGATAGATAGACAAAAACTTTTTATAGTTTTATAAAACTATTACAATTCGCGGATGACACAATCATCTTTATCCCACCAGATGCGTCTCTTATACCCCAATTATACCGCATATTACGATGTTTCGAATTAATATCGGGCCTTCGCATAAACTATCACAAGAGTTCCATCCTCGGGGT
>CATIWQ010165568.1:0-14551 GCA_949673415.1 Euphorbia schlechtendalii | reverse complement strand
ATTATGGAGGTTTTCATGGATGATTTCTTTGTATATGGAGATTCTTTTGAGAAATGTCTAAAAAATTTGGATAAAGTACTTGCTAGATGTGAGGAAACTAATTTGGTATTGAATTGGGAGAAATGTCATTTTATTGTTAATGAAGGTATAGTTTTAGGTCATAAGATAGATGGGAAGGGAATTCATGTAGATATAGCGAAAACCGAGATCATTAAGAAATTACCTCCTCCCAAAAATATTAAGGGAATAAGATCATTTCTAGGCCATGCTAGATTTTACAAAAGGTTTATTAAGGATTTTTCGATTATAGCTAAACCTTTAACTAATTTATTAGTTAAAGATGTGAAGTTCGATTTCTCTAATGATTGTTTAAAAGCCTTCAACACTTTAAAACAAGCATTAGTTTCAGCACTAATAATTGTTAAACCAAATTGGTCTCTACTTTTTGAATTGATGTGTGATGCTAATGATGTTGCTGTTGGTTGTGTATTAGGTCAAAGGTATGAAAAGAATTTGCATGCACTTTATTATGCATGTCACACTTTGTCTTCTGCACAATTCAATTACACCACCACGGAAAAAGAGATGTTAGTAGTCATGTATGCATTGATAAATTTAGATTATATTTGATTGGGTCTAAAGTAATAGTATATACAGAACATGTCGGCTTTGAGATATTTGTTTGCTAAGAAAGATGCCAAACCTAGATTAATTAGGTGGATCCTTCTTTTACAAGAGTTTGACTTAGAAATAAGGGATAAAAAGAGAAGTGAGAATACCGTAGCTGATCACTTATCTCGTTTAGAAGATGATAAGGGACCTATAGGTGAAACTGGTGATATTAATGAACTTTTTCTAGATGAAAATCTTATGTCTGTTAAACATATTATTAGTCCATGCGACTTTGCAAATTATTTGGTTACGCATACTTTTTACCCTCTGATTTAGATTCTAATGGTAAGAAGAAATTTCTTAAGGATATTAGATCATTTATGTGGGATGACCTGTATTTGTTTAAGGTATGTACCGATAGTATTATACTAACTTTTCTTCAATTTTAAGTCATTGCCCTGATAGCATATATGGAGGACATTTAGGACCAGCAAAAACCACTGCAAAAGTTCTAGAGAGTGGGTTTTATTGGCCAACATTATTTAAGGATGCTAGAGATTTTATTCAGAACTGTGATACTTGTCAGAGAGTAGGAAACATAAGTTGAAGTGATGAGATACAGTTAAAAAACATCTTAGAAGTGGAACTTTTTTATGTTTGGGGGTGTAGATTTTGTGGGACCATTTCCTAACTCTGAAGGCAATAATTACATTCTGGTTGCAGCTGATTATGTTTCAAAATGGCTTAAAGCTAGCGCATATGGTAAGAATGATGCAAGAGTAGTTGCTAAGTTTATTAATCAATTACTTAGTAGATTTGGAGTTCCTAGGACCATAATCAGCGATGGAGGTTCACATTTCATCAATAAGACTTTTGAAAGCTTAATGCATAAGTATGGAGTACATCATAAGGTTGCTACCCCATATCACCCTCAGACCAGTGTTCAAGTAGAAATTTCTAATCGAGAAATTAAGTGGATTCTCGAAAAGACTGTCTCAAATTCTAGGAAGGATTGGTCTACTAAGTTAAATGATGCATTATTGGCTTACAAAACAGCTTTTAAGACACCTATTGGTATGACACCCTATAGTTGGTTTACGGAAAGGCTTGTCATTTACCGGTAGAATTAGAGCATAAGGCTTTATGGGCTTTGAAGAATTTGAATATGGATTTAGACAATGCCGGTGAAAGAAGAAAGTTGGATTTCAATGCGTTGGAAGAACTACGTTTATCATCATATGAAAATGCAAAGATCTATAAAGAGAAGACAAAACGATGGCACGATGCAAAACTACGGGAAAAGCAGTTTAAGATTGGAGATAAAGTTCTGTTATATAATTCCAGACTTCGCTTGTTCCTTGGAAAACTCAAATTTCACTGAAAGGGACCTTATGAAACTATTCAGGTATTTGACAATGGAGCATTGGAATTGAAAGCCAAAAATGGAGTAGTATTTTGAGCTAATGGGCAACGATGCAAACCTTATCTCGAAAATAAACTTGAACAACAAGACGTTGATGTTCAATTACTATCTTAACCATAAATAATTCAAGGTATGAAAATAGTAAATATTTATTATTTATATTTAACATGTTTGTTTTTCTAAGTTTTTCTAGGACTAAGTCTAAAAATTGAAGAAATAGAAGAATTGAAGAAGGTCGTGACCGCGACTATAGATCGCGTCCGTGACATTATTCAATAAAGCCTTATGTTCCTTTTGTGAAGAAAGTCATGATCACGACAAGCCTTAGAGATCATGACACGGGAAAAATATAACCATTGCAGATCGTGATTAACAAGCGATAGATGGCTGAAACTACCATTAACCGGTAGTTTGAAGGAAAAACGACTATATTGACTATTAAGACCAATGAGAGACCTATTAGAAATCTATATAAAGGTCTAGGATTGATCCCATAACCACCATAACCTTCTACAAAGCATTATAAAGTTCTTATTCTTTCATCTCTATTCTTCTACATTCCAAACCTTTTTCAACCTTTACTTCAAAAAAAACCAACATGCCTCATGTTAAGGTAGCTGAGAATAGAAGAGAAACTATCAATAAGAAAATGATTGTCCTTTTCCCATTCGTTCACGTGAGGAGGGGAAAAGATTCTAAGTTTTAAACAAATTGGAGATCACCGGTATGATTTTTCTTGATTTGGTTTTCTTGGAGACTTTGGGCCTCCATGAGCAAATGGGGATGTATATCTCTGATTTGGGTTTAAGCACGTTTGTGGGAATGCGATTTCCACAAAATCGTGATTGGATTTTGGAATGTCTAGTGACATTCCATTTTGAAGATAAAAAGAAGAAGGCAATTCAATTTCGCAACCAAGGTAGACATTATACCATCACAAGGGATATGATGAATACTTGGTTCAGGTTCAAAATTAAAAACTCATTAAGCATGATGGAATCTTTTCTAGCAAATTGAGTTTGGGTAAATTTGATGGGTTAGCAAGCTTTTGATCCTAAATATTCCCCAAACAAATTGATTAAGGATGAATGTATTCTCCTACTTCACAAATACCTCGCCGCTTCGGTATTTTGTTGAGTAGAGAACACCAAAGTCCAAAAGAGAGATTTGTTTGTTCTTTCTTGCATGATGAATAAGCAAAAAGCAAAGTTTGTGGATATAATTTGGGACATGATGAAGAAGAATTCAACAAGTATGAGAAGTAAGATCGGTGCGGCCGAAATTGTAACAGCCATTGTTATGGGAGCTCAAAGAGAACTTCCCTATGTTCAACAATCGGGTGAGTATTTTCAATATATGGATGGGAGTTACTTGAAGAATACTGGACTTCTTCAAGAGAATGATGGTTTCTGTTCTTTCTAATCCTACTCCAACCGCACTAAGAAACTAATCTCGACTCATGAAGATTCTTCAGTTGGCCCATCTGATCCAACTACCAGAAGTCGTCTTGGCAAGGCTTCGATGATTGAAGAAGAGGATGAAGATGAAGAAAATGAAGCTCCAAAAGATTGGAAGGTGAGTATGCAGCAAAAATTGGACAATTGCCAAGCGGAACTTGGGGTAATGAAAAAAGACATGAAGATTCTAAAGAAGAGTAATAAATCAATGCTTTGAAAATTTCTATCTTTCTTTAGAAAACAAAATTGTCAATTTACTCCTAGTCTACCAGATTCTCCTTCTCAATTAAAACGGGTTTACTCTTTTCTTTACTTTTCTTTTTCAAATTTTTAGACTATTTAGTTGTTTTTTATATTTTTCATTTTTAATAAAATCTCTCACAATGAGGACATTGTGTTCTTTAGTGTGGAGGAGGGCATTTGTAAATCCAAAAAAATCAAATAAATTAAAAAAAGTTGAAGAATATGAAAATTTTCTTGATTTTGTGTTATTTATACATTATCCATACCTATGCTATACTAACATATATTCCAAGGTTATTATGAGTGTTAGGTATTACAAGTTTGATGTTTGTGTATATTTCGAACAAGTTGTTTCGAAAATGAGCGCACGTTGAGAGTGTGAGCACTTTTGGCACAACATTTAGCATTTTGCAAGGATGAGTTGTGAGTGACATTCAAACGTAACATTCCAAGTAAGTTTTGATATACATTTCAATGCAACATGAATTAGTATAAGTCGTATAGTTTTAGTTTAATGCTACCTATATGTTCTAAGTGGAGTAATATCTAGTAGCGTTCTTACTATGAGTTTTATATGTTATTCTCGAATACATCTTAAAAGTATTGAGTATGTCTAAAGTGTTGGGAAACTATAGCCATAATACTTTGAAAGTGATAAATAAAGGATGAGGGTGTTAAGAGAGAAAAATCAAAAGAAAGAGAGGATAACCAATGAGTTATGCAAAAGGTGAGGAATGGTACGGAGCAGAAACTACAACCATTCAATGAGTAAAAAAAGAAAATAGTAGCATAGCATGATAAATGGGAGCAAAGTACAAATCTGTACTTCAAAAACATATTAAAAGAAAAAAAATGAGATAAAGTGGTATGGAGCATAAAATGCTACCACTAAAAAAGGGGAGAGTGGTATGGAGCATAAAATGCAACCATAAGAGTGTTCAGCATCCTAGGTTACCTAAAAATGCCTTGAGATCAATCTTTTTCAAAGTGTGCTCCCTTTGTCCTTTATACTTTATAGTATACTTAAGAGAAGGAAATATTCGAGCAAGCATATAACGCTTATATGAAGACACAATTCGGTTGATCCTCCATTAATAGCAAAGGCATGCAACTGAACTATATAAATTGCACATTACTAATTTGTGGGAAATTTTGAACTTTTACTTGAACTTTATGCAACGTGGGAATGTGGTACTCATTACGATAGTCTTTCGCCAAATGAGGTACGAACTTGAATTACTGTTTTATACACTTCTGTTGTGTTTACCTTGAGTACAAGGCAAAAGTTAAGTGTGGGGGTGTCATAAGTGTATACTTACACTTATTATCATGATATTTTTACTTATAAAATGATATGGTTTAAAGTCATTTTATACTTCATATAAAAGATTTCAAGTGGTATGTAGTTGTTTTTTATGCGAGTGCAGAAACTAGATGTATCTTGAGAGTAAAATGATCAAAGATGGATTTCTATGTAAAAAGAGGGAATAAGGTGCAAAAAGATGTGTGGAACACAAGGAATTAGCTTAGGATTGAAGTTATGAAAGATCGGCAAAGTTGCAAAGAAAAATCATGAAGAAAAACACATGTCACGATCGTGACAACCATTCGCGGTCGCAACTTGTCATCCTTCACAAACAGAAAGTTACCAATTTTTGTTCATGATTGCAACATGTATATTGCGCTCGCGACTAATGATGGTTTTTGGTAAAATCTTCTCAACTTTCAATCGCCGGATAAGAACCATCAACCGCCATCAATCGTTCAACGAAAAGACACCTTTTGGAAGTAATCCAATCACGAAAAGGTGTCTTTCCATTGAATATGAGGATGAAACCTTGCATCCAATCACATTGAAGTGATGCAACCCTTTGCCAATGGACACGACTCTTCATTTGGATAGACGCAACCCTTCTCACTCTATAAATAAAGTCCCAAACCAACCAATTTCGGGGGTAATGAATGGTAGTATGTGTAGATGTGTAACGTGTATGCGTAGATAAAGAGTGAAAATTGTATAGATTTCGCTATGTTCAAAGTGTTAGTGAGAAAAATGTATAAGTGATTTAATTCTTATTTCAATCACTAGATTTTTCCACAAATTCGAGCGATTGTTGTATGAGTGTAATTGCAAAGCACTTATCAATAAAAGTTTCTATTCTTCAACATTCAATTATTAGATATTCTTAAAGAATAGCATCCTAGCGGAGGTTCTGTACGAGTCGAGACCAAATTCAAAGTAGACGCAGGAATTGCGGGAATTGATGACTCCCATTAAAGAGTGGATACAGTTTGATCAACTTTAGCTTTCACTTGCATACCTTATAACTTTACTTTGTTTTCTACTTATACTTTCTATTTCGAAATTTATGATATGTCTATGTGTCATAATGAGTATTTCGTCTCACGTCATTTATATTAATGAAGTTATATGCTTTCGAGTTGAATTTAAGAGTAGTTTCGGGGTTAACAGGATTGTGTATAATCACTGGATCTGTGATTATAACATTGTTTAGTGAGCCAACATTTTTGGAGTGGTAACATGCTAAATATGGCTCTGTGAGAGCGATCCGTACTAATCATAGTATTATTGCTATCCGGGTTTTTATAAGTGTCATAATTCATTTACCCTAGATTTAGAAAAGTCATTTCATGTGTTGCTCTACGGTGAATTATTAAATATTTGGGTGTCTAAAACCGTGTTTGTTAAAGTTATCTAATGTATGAAATATTCTTGATGATTTTGCATGTTTTTCTCTGCTATACTTGTTCTTAGGGAATATCTATATAGTTTGTATATTCTCTAATCTATTCATGCATCTGTCTATTCATCAATCTATCATCCAAACCCTATAATATATCTTATTTCTTTTGTTCCATAACTCTAGTTGGTCTTTAGAACCTAATTCCTTCCCTGTGGAATCAATATCTTTTAAAACTACATCGCAAATGTATACTTGTAGTTATCATTATTTTTCTATTTGATAAGCGGTACTAACAACACCTGTTCATATTAAGAACTTTTATATTATTAGTAGAAAAGTGGCGAACAAGTTTTTGGTGCCGTTGCCAGGGATAAGCCTTTCGAAACGAGTATAGCCAAAATCTTGTGAACAGTCTTCTTAAGAATTGGGCAAATTAAAACTCGATTCAAGATATAACAAGCTGTGTTAACAGCTTCTCCCTAAAAGCACTTTGTTAGATTGTTATCATTCAGCATGGATCGAGCCATTTCAACTATGGTTTTATTCTTCCTTTCTACAACCCCATTTTGTTGAGGTGTATAGGGAGAAGAGAAGCTGTTGTCAATACCATGCGCTGAACAGAATTCTTCGAAATAGAAATTCTTGAATTCATGTCCATTATCTCTTCGGATTCTACTGATTTTATATCCTATTTCGTTCATTATCTAGTTACTGAGCTTGAAAAAAGATTCATATGTTTCGTCTTTGTTACTCAGCAAGACTACCCAAGTGAATCTCATTAAGTTATCCACAACCACCAATGAAAATCTATTACCACCCATGCTCATTGGCTGAACTGGGCTGAAAAGATCCAGGTGGAGGAGCTCCAAAGGTCGCTTAGTTACTACGTGATTAATTGACTTAAAAGATTTCTTAACTTGCTTACCTAGTTGGCAAGCTGAGAATAGTTTATCCTTATCAAAGCTGATGCTGGGTAAACCCACAACTAATTGCTTTTTGGCTAGTTTAGATAGAATGTTCATATTTATATGACCCAACCTTCTATGCCAAAGCCATGAATTATCCTCCTTAGATACAAGAAACACATTAGTGGAGCCTGGGGATAAATCAATCATATAGACATTATTTATAAGAGGAGCAAAGAGAATAGTAGAATCAGTCTTACAGTCAATTACTAAGCATCTTGATAAGTTGAATATAACCTTTCTACCTTTTTCACAGAGCTGGGCTACACTACACAAGTTGAACTTCAGACCTTTGACTAGAGAAACCACTTTAAAGGAGAGACACCGACAATGCTACAACCCTTAATCTTGCCTTTCTGGTTATTTCCAAAACTAACACTTCCATTTCTTTTATGCTCCAATGAGGTGAACTGGCTTTCATTTCCCATCATATGCCTTGAGCATCCGTTATCCAGATACCACATTTGAGAGTTATCAACGGATCTAAAGCTCACCTTCAAAACAATTACGTTTTCTTAGGTACCCATGCTTTTGAGCTGGGTCCTCCTTTGTTAGCAGTGCTTAAATTAGACCAGTCATACTCATCGTAATAACCATTTTTATGCCTACAGGGAGATATGGCATGTCCAGCTTTCCCACAAAAACCACACACCATTTTTTGTTTGTGCTGACTGGCTTTTTTCTATTTAAAGGAATTCTTCCTCTTAGAATTGCAAGTTTGGTTACTCTGAGTTTTACTATTGACTGGAGGGGGAAACCCTTTCTTCTTTAAAGCCGTTATCTTAGTAGTCACCTCATCTAATTGCTAAGTGATCTTGATGATAGAACATTCTTGATACTCAGCTTAATCTTGAAGAAAGCGGATATCAAGCAATAAGGAAGCATTAGTATCTTCCAAATCATCACTTCTCCTCACTAGCTCCTTGATGTTCTTCATTGACTTGTTAGTCAATTTCATAACATCAAAGAGATCCTAGGCGAATTCTTCCATAGATAAGGGAATTTCAGGATGTACCTCAACTTCAGGAGCTTTTCCCTTATTTCGCTCATCTTCAGAATTAGCAGCGGATTAATTTGTACTAGAGGTAGATGCTGAGCCTTCGCCCCTTCGATCTTCAATAGCCATTAGATAGAGGTTGGTCGAATTAGTAACTTCCTCATCAGATGATGAGGATTCTTCCGAATCACTCTAAGTGGCAGTAATTTCCTAATTCTTCTTGGAAAATCACTTCTTGAATATATCCTTCTTCACCTTAGGATAGCTGGATTGGATATGGCCTTTCTCTCCATAGCTAAAGCATTTGATATTTTTGTTGTGCTCTTTCTTGGGTCCTGCTCAACTCCACACCGGTACTGAGTTGACTTGGTTTTAGCGGGAAACTTCTTTTTGTTGAACTTCTCATCCTTCTTAATGAATCTTTTGAAATGCCTTGTCAAAAGGGCCCTTTGCTCATCAGAGTTGCAGCTAGTGGACTCATCAGATGAATCAGCTTTTAAGACAATGGCTTTGCCCTCTCTCTCCTTGACTCGACTCCTTTTGGAATCATCAAAATACTTCCTTAGAGACATCTCATGAGTCAGCAAGGTGCCTATCAGCTCATCATAGCTGTAGGTCTTCAGGTCATGAGCTTCTTCAATGGCGCTCTTCTTAGAGTCTCACTCTAGAGTAAGAGTGCGCAAAATCTAGTTTACAAGCTCCTCTTTAGTGAAATCCTTCCCTAATCTCTTTAGTTCATTAACGATGTTAATGAACCTGGTATTCATGCTTTTGAATACCCTCGCTGGCACCCATGGTGAACATCTCATACTCCCTTAGCATGAGATTATTCTTTGACTCGTTAACCTTGTCACTCCCCTCATAGGTAATCTCTAACTTCTTCCAGATTTCCTATGATGTCTCGCATCTTGAGACCCTATTGAACTCAGTAAGATCTAATGCACAGTTTAAGTAGTTAATCACTGTGGCATTCTCTTTGAGAAGCCTTAGATCAGCTTCATCATAATCCTTGGGATCTAGGGGAACATGCACTCTGTTCCTCACAACTATGGGAACTCTAGGGCCAAGCTCGATAGATAGCTAAGCTTGCATGCTTTGAGACTGAATGAAATTTTTCATGCGATTTTTCCAGAAGGTATAATGATTACCATCATAAAGAGGTGGTCTCATAACAAACATCCCCTCTTTAAGGAGAACTGCCTGATCGGTACCAGAACCGTAGTTGTTATAAGCCATTTATGGATCTTGACTTAAAGATGATCAGTCTAAAAGTTGAGCAACTACTCTGATACCACTTGTTGGTCCATTAGACGGCTTGTAAACAACTGCAGAGGGGGGGGTGAATCTTGGTTACTTTTAAGGTTTATGAAATTCTATTTCACCAAGTTAAGTTTTTATATGCATGCTGAGTTATGATATAACAACTTAATAAATTGCTCAACTTCATTGGCACAGTTTATCTACAATCTGCTGCTATGTGCTTGACTCAACAAGGATTGGTTTTCAAGCAAAAAAGAAGAGAGAGATGATGAATGAGCAGAATGAAGTAAAAGCTAACAGCATAAGTTTAAAACTTCAACACCTGAATTTTATCCTGGTTTAGCCCCGAGCCTACCTCCAATCCTCGGATACCTTTTCCGAGCTTTAACCCACTAATGTTCATTCTTTACTTAGGCGGAGCAACCTTTACAGTGGGTAGACACAGTTTTATAGAAAGTACCTTCCTTCTTAACTACTGCTCGACTCAGTTTGGGTACCCTTTGCAAACTGACACTCAAATTTGAATGAAAAGATTGCAAAACTAAATTCAACTCATATAAATGTTGAATCCTTACAATGTTAAATCTAAGTAGATCTCTCTATTACAAATAGATTTGGAATTGATGTTTACTGATTGCTTGAGTTTGGAATTTCTTGAAGCTGGGAGTAATTTCGCAAAGTTTCAGCTTTATAAGAAATTCGAGGTGATTCACCAAGTTCGAACATCTACTTCAGTCTTCTATTTATAGTTGAAGCTCTAAGAAGTAGCCTTTGCAAACTTTTCGAGGTCCCTAATCTTCAATTTCTCTTCTCTTCATATTTTTCGAATCTTCCCATTAGAGACAGATTCCAGGACATTTAGAGATAGAAATTTGAACGTTGAGGTGCGATAAAATTCCGTTGACAAAATCTCATTTTATCTTCAAGCAATTTGGTTGAGAGAGGTGCGCGATATTGCAATGTGAAATCTTCAGATTGATTGAATTATTGACGTTGGCAGAGACGCGTGAAGATACTAGAAAACGGTGCATGTCCGACGATTCCTTTTACATTTGGATTTTAGTGAGGGAATCTGACATACCGTACTGACACCTTTTGTCTTGTGAGGACCACTGGAAATCTTCCTTAATTTCAGCACTATTATTCTTGAAAAATATCTAAGGAATATTCTATTTCTCACAGAATTTGTTAGTAGCACGTGCGTCATTCAGTGTCATAGAAAACAGCTTTTTTAATTAAAAGCTAACTCAGCAAAGCTGAGTTGATATGCTTCTAAACTACGTAGTACTCAGCACAGACTCAGCTTTTCCTACTCTAAGTCGTAACTTAATTAATTACTCTGCAATAATGAGTTGTTTTCCCTTAAACAAACTATAGTCAGCTTCATTAATTAAGAGTATACTTAGTACTCAATTAATTTCACTAACCTAGACAATTTGCTATTTCCAAAACATTAAAGTTTTGTGATGTACTATTAACTTGGGTTCTACATTGCGTAAGACAAGTCCTAACTTCAAAGGAAAGCTCACTCAGATGGGGACCCTAGTGGAGAAAGGACCTATGGCCTCGCCAACATGCCCTTGGATATTAGAATAACTAAGGAAAGTTGGGCTTCATTATCTCGATTATTAATATAGTCGAGGCCAAGTGGGCTAAAGCCCTTCAAATAATAGACAAATTTCCTTGGTTATACATAAACCGAGGAAAAATTTAAAATTTTCAAAGTTCTCTTAGAGATAAATGAGGCGCTTAATGTTTTAATCGCACAAGTAATCTATCACATGTAATTATCATACTTGTTTTATTTGTAAGAGCATGCAAAATTGGAGAATCTTATATGTTATGATGTTGATGTTCCAGGTAAAATAATTGAAATAGGTTCAACTGGAATTAGTAGCTTAGACAATGAAAAAAGAATAGTACTTCAGGCTGTAGATAGATTTACAACAGGTTGTAGACAAGATATATATGTTTTCGACACCATGCAAATAGGATATCTATAACAGTTTTAGGCTATATGTTAATCCTTTTACAGACAATAAAGTAGAAGCTAATTTAAACCTGAATTTGGTGCTATGTTACTAATACATGGACTCACTTGAACTAGCTTTTGAATTTGCATTGCCAATCTTAATATAATCTTTTTGTTGTTGATGGTTTGATGTGGTTTATGTTATTTGATGTGTTATTAATTAAATTAATTAGTATGTATTAGTTACATGATTAATAATAAAACAATAATAATTTATATAGATTCTAATATATATAATAGAAAATTATTTTTGCTATTTTTTAATAATAAAAAAATAAAATAGATAAAAAGCACTAATATTTTCCTCGTTTATGGAAAACTGAGGAAATGTTCGCACACATAATTTCCTTGATTATACGGAAAATCGAGGCAATGTTAATGTAAATTATGTAATCCTAAATGTGTGAATTTTCCTCGATTTTCTAGAAACTGAGGTAAATTGCGCATTTCAAATTGTTTATCTCTCGAGGGCTTTGGCCTCGGTTGATAATCGAAGCAAATTAGCATGTTTCAACCACTGTTTCAAAAGTCCCTGCCTAGGCATTATTTTGAGGGTTGCCGCCCGGCTACACCTAGCACCTAAACCTTGCTGACTAGCGTTTAACTCCACCTAGGCCCCGACTAATTCCCTCTTAGGCCCCAACTAATTTTCGACCGCCTGACTATCGCCTGGCACTTTTTAAAACACTAGTTTCAATTGAGGCTAAAGCCCTCGTTTTGCACTAATGGGAGCTTGTGTTGGCTGAAGGAAATCCACTCAACCTGGGGGAGTCTATATTGCTTAAGGAAGTTCACTCAACATGGGGGAGTCTTACATCACTTATCAAGTATTCCTACATCCATAAACTTTTACATAGTTAATTTTTACTCCTACTGAGTTTATTATCTATTCCAAAATGGGAGAGATTATTGAACCCACGTTAATAGTACTTCATAGTACTTTAGTTTTGGAGATAACAAATTACGTAGGATAGTGTGAGCATGGGATTTTGTACCAGCTCGCGCCTTCGAGGATGACGGCTTTTCCAGGATTTTATCCTTGAATCACACAATTTTCAAGTATCCTAATGCATCCAAATGAGAATTCTCCTCGTCTCTAATTCAAAAGGAAGTTTTTAATAAAATTATTTAATTTTATTAAAAAATAAATAAATAAATAAAATAAAAATAAAAATACATAAAACATGATGGAAAATCTGATCCGGGGGTCAGCATCGCCAAAGGCGGGCTCGGCGAGGCAGGTGCCTAGCCAAAGCCTTTGGCGAGGCACATGGCCTCGCAAAAGCCACCTCAAGGGGCTTTGCCGGAGTTTTTTTCCCGCACGCTTTCGGCCCACCGCTCCGTGTCGCCCGCTCACAGTGGCGACTCCGCTGTGGATTTTTCTAAAACTTGTTTTTCAAAAGGATTTAGTTTTTGGATAAGTGCCGAAAATTATTGATCACGTTATTCCGTTTTCTCTTAATTTTGACATATTCATTATAATGCATTGCAGTAGAAGGGATTAGCCCATAAGTCTAAGGTACCCCTATTACCACGAAACTTTCTCTTGTACTAATCTACCTCCCTGAGAAAAGATAGTACTTGAGCGAGTGGAGCACTTGTTGCCATATCGCATGTACCTCCCTCGTTAGAACCTATTTGGGGAGAGGCTTGGAGTGTATTTTAGTGCAACAAGAACCTTCTACATCAGCAACCCTTTTTTAAACCCTCATGTAAATAAGTCATAGGCATTTTCCTAGGGTGTTACCCAAACACGCGATCATGCATTATATTTTCTTGTAGGTACGCTCCTTAGTATCCTTGCGGTACTAAGATGAACCAAACTTACGATAGAGACTAACAAAAAATCCTATGCGCGGGAGTTGTATGGTTAGAAGAAAGATAATGTGTGCTATGTGCTAAGTGTTTACCGCTTTTCGATTTATCATGCATTGTACAAATGTACAATGCTAACCACGAATCTTAGTGCAGACGCTTGAACTCACACACTCATATTAAACATGGTTTGATGTCACTTATACGTAGGAACTTAGTCGGCACTCGAGATCGTGTCCCCTTAGGATGACTCGAAACCAACTAGAATCATGTTGCATCACTCATCCACATTATTGCATAATGTCCACATGACATCCGACTCTTAAGACAAACTTACCAAAATCCTGGCACGATGCCCATTTGGCATCCGAATTACCACCCTTCTAGGGCAACCGTATACACCAAAAGCCTACCTTAGGTAAACTTGAACACAAAGGATATCCCAGTTGATGTCCTAACCCAAGCCCTCGTAGGGTGAACTTTTACCCACGCATCACTACATACCTTTAGTGATGATGTCTACTGACATCTAAGACTTTGGCCCGATAGGGGAAAAATGACTAAAACACTCATTTATGTGTTACATACGGTATTTTTCTCCATACATTTAGGGAATACCTTGCACTAGAGTCCGTCACATAGCCTATTCACACATAAAGAGAGTTAGCTCTTGAACCTTTGACCTATCACCACACGGGTAATTAGGCCACTTCATTACATCATTCCACTTTACGTTATCCCAAGGATAGGATACGGATCTCAAAACCAATAGACCTTCATTCATCGCATGGACTAATGATTCTGTTCTTTTTTGTGTGTAATTTTATCTTACATCATGGTACGCTAACCCTTTTTCGCAGCCATAACATTAAACATCTCACACATCAATCACACAATATGATTTTACATGCATTCCCTAACGATCCCCTTATGTATGTTAGCTACGAAAAAGCTGCTTTATCAGAAAACTTGGAACAGGGCTTCTGGCTGGCTGATCCGTCTATCTCCAGTCAGGGCTCATCAGGAAGGAGTTCTGTACACC
>CATIWQ010165502.1:0-12380 GCA_949673415.1 Euphorbia schlechtendalii | reverse complement strand
ACCTTACAACTTTGCTTTGCTTTCTACTTATACTTTCTATTTCAAAGTTTATGATATGTCTATGTGTTATAATGCGTATTTCATGTTAAGTCTTTTATATTAATCAAGTTATATGCGTTGGAGTTAATTTTAAGAGTAGTTTTGGGTTAGCAATATCGTGTATAATCACGATATTAAAGAACTACAAAGACGAGAAGTCTTCAACAGCTACTTCACAGTACTCAGCATGGACTCAATTGAGCAAAGCTGAACGAAACTTTTCCTATCTAAGCCGTAACTTAAATTCATACAACAAATTGAGTTGCTTTTCCACAACACTCAAGTTAGCTTTAATAATTAAGATTATAATTAGTACATAATGAAATTCACTATCCTATTCGGTTTGCTATTTCCAAAACATTTTAAGTACTGTTAAGTACTAATGAACTTGGGTTCTACAATCTCCCCCATTTTGGATAGATAACAAACTAGGTAGATGAAGAATTTTATTAATTGAAACAGTTTAAGAATAACAGAAATACCTGGTAAGTGATGTAAGATTCCCTTTGCTGAGTGACTTCCCTTAGTTAGCTTAAGAGCTCCCCCATACTGAGTGAGTCTTCTTTTACGCAGCTTAACTCCCCCATACTTAGAGGATTTTTCTTTTTGGGACTTCTATCTTACGTCAGCTTTTCTTCAAAGTTTGGTCTCTTGTATGAATTCCTGTATCATATATATTATCACAGCAGAAACATTCATACAACATATTATAAGTTAAGAAGAACTTAACTTTGAGGTGAAAACTTGTATTTTATTAATAAAGAACTTAGTCAGTACATAATATATTTTCTGAGGTAAGATTTACATTAATAACTATTACAAGTTCTTATTCAACTACTTAGAACTAGCCCTAATGCTTATGAGTTGAGGAAGAAGAAGATCCATGCTGTTTCTGCTTGTCCTGAGCTCTTAATCATTGCTGTGAATCCCTGTGCTATGGAAGAGAACCCTTGAGTTGACTTACCATTCTGATAGCATCTTCAGCTACTTTCTCCCCCATTGCTATATGGCCTTGAATAATTTGATCGAGGCAGGAATTAAAGGCATCGAGAGTAGCTCGGAAGCTTTCTTGCTGGCCTATAATTGTAGGGGAAATCTCTTGCTCGAGTTACTCCTTGCCCTTATTCTTAAGAAAGTCTTGGTTATTCAGCTCACTTAACAATAGATGATGGCACCTTGAGAGATGGGAAATCTGATCAAAACCTTGGCTTGCAAATTGTTGAAAGCACTGGAGTAAGCCTCGGAAGTCCGTTGCTGTTAGTGCGATCTTCAGCCTTGATTCAATGTTACAGAACTTTGGAGAAATGGCGGTTACATTTTTAGAAGTAAATTCGATGTCCTTACCATCCATCTCTCCTAGTATCAACAAGGCATCAATCTTTTGTGCCGTGTCATCCATGTTAGACTTTATCTCATCAAGCTTGACGTGAACTGATAATCCAGTCTTTGGGCAGAGAGACTTGCTAGGAGACATCCTGGGAGTATGCATGTCAGGAAAAAGTTTCTTCATTGCAGAAATGAGGAATTTTTGTGCATTACTAACCCTTTCCGTGATGTGATCTGAGATCTCTCTTTGAATCTTGTCCATTTTGTTGCTGAGAGGATCCAGATTATTGACAGGTTCCTTATCCATTTGAAGAGATGGTCTCCAACAGCTTCAAGACTTGGTCTTGCTTCTTGTCCTGAACAAGCAAGAACTTAGCCTCTTACTCCACAAGCTTAGCAATGCTGTGGTAAATATCCTTTGTAGTTGTCACCTCTATGGTTAGCTCAGCAATCTTATAATTTTTTAGCCTCTTTATTTTAGCTTGTTCCTTACCAAATTCATGAATCTGTATCACTTGAGTAGCCATGTTGGTACTCGAGAGACTCAGCTGCTCAATGGCAACATCCACACTACCCTTTATCTTTCCTACGACAGCGTCTGCCAACATAGTTGATGTGGGGATAGATGCAGTAGCTGCTCCAACCTGGGCTGCAGACTTTGTTAATCCGTTCAGGATCAAGACCATCTTATCAACCAAACTCTTAGCACTCTCTTTTGCCAAGTGATTTTGAATAGCCTACAAGCTACCCTAGATCTTCTCAAACTCCTCAAAGTAGAGAGATTCACTGGGCACACTTGTGAGCTGTTCGAACTCAGGCAACTTTACCTTGGGTTTGGAGGATAAATCCATCAATTCTTGCGCTAGTAGCACTTTGCTTACTGCTCCATCTAACTCAGCACCATTCTTGAGCGCTGGAAATTACTTCCTAGCTAACTCATGGATATGTGCGAGGAAGAATGTATCAGCCATTTCTGGCTTTCTACTAGATTCAGGTGCTTCCTTGGTTGTAAAATTTGCCTTAGCAGCCTAATCACTTGCATTTCCCTGTTGAGCATAATTCTTAGCATTGGGAACTTCCTTAGCCAGATGGGTTAAGGGGGTAGTGGATGGGTTTGAAGAAGTGCAAGGTGTTTGTACAGAAGAAGGAATTGGTTTGAGAGGAATAGAAGGAACGATGGTTAGAGTTTGATGTTATACTGGAGACGAATGTGTAAAATGGTTAATTTCTGGCAAAGGAGGTGGAGAGGAATGGTCTTGGCTTGTTGTTGTTGAAGAAATATGGATAGGAGAGGATTGGTTATGGACAGGAGAAGATGGAACGTTAATGGGAGAATTTACAGTATTGGTAGGAGGAGGTGAATTTCCAGTTGGTTTTTCAGTATCTACAAGAGTAGAAACTATGGGAATAGAAGAATGTATAGGAGAAGATGGGATTTGAGAATTTACAGAAGGAATGGGGGTAGGATTTATATGAACCTCTGGGTTAGCTGTTTGACCCAAGGATGGGTTAGCTTGAGGTTCCTCAAACTGAATAGAGGGTTCCTCAGTTTGAGTGATAGAGGGTAAGGAGATGTTGGGGTCCTGAGGATCAGACTCCTCAAGGATCATGGAGGGGGTTTCTCCAACATCATCCTCGCTGCTCACCACCTGTATATTGCATTTCAGGGGTCTGTTGGTGGCAGAGTGCTTGCGTTGAGTGCCCTTTGCTTTGGCAATTAATCCATTGAGCTCATCTACAGCTTCTTCCTTATACCTATTAGCCTCACCCTGCTCCTTAGTTTCTTTTGAAACAACCATTTAGCGCTTTCTTTGGCGCAGGGTTTCCTCAGCCTCAATCTCTTCCTCTTTGTCTTCCGCCAACTGCTCAGCTAGAAATTTTACCTCCACTTCTCTTTGTATGCGGGTTTTTGCAATCATTCTCCTTCGCTGGTGCTGAGCAGGAGCTTCACTTGACTTGGCTGGACTCTTCCCCTTTGCCTTAGAGAAGCAGCCGTTTGTGCTGTGGAGGAGGTGGCAGCGATCTTCTCAAAGATGCTTGAAATAGGAGCATTATCGGAGATGGAGTTTTCTACGAACTCAGCCACAAAGGGATCTTCCTCCTCCTTGCTGATATCCAAGGGTACAATTATCGGTACTGATTTCAGCTTGCGCTGCTGTTTAGCCTTGTTGTACCTAGTATGCACCTTTCAATAAGTCAGCTTGCTGAAGTGAGACATCTCCAGCATCTTCTTTACTGGCAGAATTTATCTACCAAACTCCCCCAAAAACATGTCCAAATCAATATTTACTACCCTCATTATCTCAGATATGAGGTAACCATAGTGATAGACGGTGGTCACTTTGGTCAGGTGATGGAGTATCAGCACTGGCCAGTTAAGTTTCTTACCCTCTACCATATTGTAGACCACACACCTTTCCAAATAGGTGCAGCTAGTCAATGAGCCGGTCTTTGGTAGAAACAGCTTTGCTACCAGCTCATGACACATCCTGGCTTCCCAAGATATCCCGCTTGCAGCAATTTCCCCAGACACATAGTTTGCGGGAAGTTCCCAATCTTCAGGCATAAGGATAGCATCTTCATCACCAGATCTCTCGGAGCTGAGTGCTTAAATTAGGTGTATTGAGGATGCTCGTATTGAGCCTGCTACAAATCAGCATTGTCTTGCCTGCACACTCTATCAACAAGATATCATTGAAGCCTTCAATGGTGTATAAGTGAGTGTAGAAGGCTCTCATGAGTCTTGTTACTGCTGGACCCTCCATCCTCAGAAACGTACTGAGTCGCTGTAGCTTGATGTCTCTGTGCATCATCTTGTTCAGCAACAGGCCTTCATAATCAACCTCATAGACTGGTCCAAAGTCTAGGTTATCTTACTAGGCAATTTTGGCGATTTGAGTTCCTGCCTTCAGAGTAATTTTCTCCATCTTTCCTTGATTATCCACCATAATCTTCATCACAGTGGTCTCCTTGAGCCTGTAGGTGCTTTCAAATTTTTTTCATTTGAGAGAGAATAAGAGAATTTAAGGAATTGAGAATTTAGGGTTCGAATGCTTTAGATTTCAGATTCACAGAAAGCAAGTAAACCTTCTCTCTTCCAAATGATTATCTTATGAAGGTATCGACCCATTTTCAGGGGGTACGTATCATAATCTTATCTTAAGATAGATAATTAACGCTGAGATTAACAACTAATGAACCATCTCAGTAAAATGGTGAGTTTAGATAAGAACAGTTCCTATTCAAAAGCACGACATTTTGAAACGTAGTGCTTGAATTAAAGATCGCGAAACAGCTTCTCACGCTGTTACTTTAAAATACTGACGGTGTTTATCCATGTGTCATTTCAAGGCTTGATTTCGAAAACTTAGCCAAAATTTTGAGAATTTCATTTCCTTCCCTTTTCTTCTTCATCGTGGATTTACCGTACCAATTAACTGCCTTAGTATGATGAATTGCTCCTTTGGTAATGGCTTGTTGAAAATGTCAGCGCGCTGTTCTTTAGAAGGAACATACTCCAGCTTGACATCTCCTTTTAGTACATAATCTCTAATGAAGTGATGTCTGATATTGACATGCTTCATTCTTCCATGCTGGATTGGATTTTTGGATATATCAATTGCACTCTTGTTTTCGCAAATGACTTTGAGATAATTAAACTTGATTCCATAATCTTCCAATTGTTGTTTTATCCAAAGGAGTTGGGCTATGCAACTTCCTGCTACCATGTACTCAGCTTCAGTTGTACTCAGCGCAACTGAGGTTTACTTCTTGCTGTACCAAGAAACAAGGCATTCTCCAAGGAAGTGGCATCCTCCTGTTGTACTTTTTCTATCCAGCTTATCCCTCCTATAGTCTGCATTTTTTGAATCCCTTAGGAGTGAAATATGAACTGTTGGGATACCATAGACCTGCTTCAGTTGAACCTTGTAAGTACCTGAGAATTCTCTTTACAGTGGATAAGTGAGATTCTCTAGGGTCAGCTTGATAACGATCATAGTAGCACACAGCATACTGTATGTCTGGCCTGCTGGTAGTGAGATGAAGAAGAGAGCCAATGATTCCTTTGTAGAACTTGCTGTCCACAGGTTTTCTAGCTTCGTCTTTACTCAATATAGTATTAGTGGCCATGGGAGTTGACATTGGTTTTGAGTGTACCATGTCAAATTTCTTCAGGATTTCTCTGGCATACTTAGTCTGACTGATGAAAATCCCACCTTTAGTCTGCTTGATTTGTAGGCCAAGAAAGAAATTAAGCTCTCCCATTATAGACATTTCGAACTCGCTCTTCATCTGCTTGCTGCATTCCTTGTACATTGTTTCATCATTTGCTCCAAATATAATATCTTCAATGTATATTTGGACTAACAACACATCTTCTTTTCTTCGCCTGATAAACAGAGTCGTATCTGCTTTTCCTCTTTGATAGCCTTTGCTGATTAAGAAGTTAGTCAGTCTTTCATACCAAGCTCTTGGTGCCTGCTTCAATCCGTAGAGAGCTTTCTTCAGTTTGAAGACGTGCTTTGGATATTTAACATCTTCAAATCCTGGAGGTTAGCGAACATATACTTCTTCTTGAATGAATCAGTTTAAGAAAGTGCTTTTCACATCCATTTGAAACAATTTGAAATTCATATAGGATGCGAAAGCATAAAGGATTCGAATGGCTTCAAGTCTTGCTACTGGAGCATAGGTTTCATCATAGTCAATGCCTTCCTGCTGATTGTAGCCTTGACCGACAAGTCTGGCCTTGTTTCTGATAACATTGCCATCTTCATCAAGCTTATTCTTGAAGACCCATTTGGTGCCAATTATTGGTTTTCCTTTGGGTTTAGGAACTAGATCCCAAACATCATTGCGTTTGAACTGATCTAGTTCTTCTTGCATTGTGATCATCCAGTAATCTTCTCCTTCTACATCTTTAAACTTCTTGGGTTCAATCAATGATATGATGGCTGGATGACTCATCATCCTGCTGAGTTATCCTCTTGTCATTACTGGATTGTGAACATCATCGACTATGTTGTTAAGCGGATGGTTGCGATGAGCTCTAATCTCTCTAGGCAGACTTGGATCAACTGTAGAGGATTGATAATTGGATGCTGAGGTGGTGGTTGATCTTCTCCTTCGTTAAAGTTGATTGAGAGATCTTCATCGTCATCTTTCGATTCCTCAGCATGGGGGTCCTGAGCTGAGTTGGGTAACTCAGCTTGTGGCTTACTGAGTGGATTTGAAAATTGAGTGGCTCCTTTATCTTCTTTATTTGGACATCTTTCTACAAGATTAATTTCATCAAAATCTACATGCATAGACTCCTCTAAAAGACAGGTTCGCTTGACATATATTCTATATACCCTACTGTTAGTTGAGTATCCTAAAAAGATACCTTCATCAGACTTACGATCAAACTTTCCTAATTTCTCTTTGGAGCTAAGAATGAAATATCTACAGCCAAAGGATTTGAGGTAGCCAATCTCAGGCTTGCGCCCTCGCCAAAGCTCGTAGGGAGTTTTCTCAAGAGTTGGGTGAATTAAAACCTGATTCAAGATATAACATGATGTGTTAACAACTTCTCCCCAAAAGTATTTAGGTGGATTGTTATCACTTAGCATGGTTTCAGCCATTTCAATTATGGTCATATTCTTCCTTTCTACAACCCCATTTTGTTGAGGAGTATAAGGAGAAGAGAAGTTGTTCTCAATGCCATGCACTGAACAGAATTCTTCGAAATGGGAAGTCTAAAATTCACATCCACGATCACTTCAGATTCTACGGATTTTAGTTCCTAATTCATTCATTATTCGATTACTGAGCTTGACAAAAGATTCATAAGTCTCATTTTTGTTACTTAGCAAGACTACCCATGTGAATATCGTGAAGTCATCTACAACAACTACAGTGAATCTCTTACCACCCAAACTCATAGGTTGAATTGGGCTGAAAAGGTCTAGGTGTAGCAACTCCAACGGTCACTTAGTTACTACGTGATTTATAGATCTAAATGATTTCTTAACTTGCTTGCCAAGTTGACAAGCTGAGCAGAGTTTGTCCTTTTCAAAACTGATGCTGGGTAACCCCACAACTAATTGCTTTTTAGCCAGTTTGAATAGAATGTTCATATTGATATGACCTAACCTTCTGTGCCATAGCCAAGCATTATCCTCCTTAGATATGAGACACACATTAGAGGAGCCAGGTGACAAATTAACCATATATACATTATTGGTTTCAGGAGTAAAGAGTATGGTTGAGTTAGTCTTACTGTCAATTACTGAGCATCCTGTTGAGTTAAAAATGACCTTCCTGCCTTTGTCGTAGAGCTGAGCTATACTGAGCAAGTTGAACTTCAGTCCTTTGACTAGAGACACCTCTTCGATTGAGGGAGACACGCCAACAGTGTCACAACCTACAATCTTGCCTTTCTGGTTAGCTCCAAAGCTGACACTTCCATTTCTCTTGTGTTCCAATGAGATGAACTGACTTTCATCTCCTATCATATGCCTTGAGCATCCGCTATCCAAGTATCACATTTGAGAGTCATCAGCGGATCTAAGGCTCTCCTGCAAAACAATTAAGTTTTCTTAAGTACCTATGCTTTTGAGTTGGGTCCTCCTTTGTTAGTAGTGCTTATGTTTGTCCAATCATATTTGTCATAATAACCATTTTTATGTCTACATTTTACTGTGACATGTCTAATTTTCCCACAAAAACTACACACAATTTTTTTTGGGCTAGCTCGCTTTCTTCCTTGTAGAGGAATTGTTCCTCTTTGAATTGCGAGTTTGGTTATTCAGAATTTGATTGTTGGCAGGAGGAGGATCCTCTTTCTTCTTCAATGCTGATATCTCAGCAGTAAGCTCATCTAGTTTGTTAGTGAGCTTGCTGATAGCACATTCTTGATATTCAACTTTTTCTTGAAGAAAGCGGATATCAAGCGATAAGGAAGCATTAAAATCTTCTAGATCGTCACTTCTCCTCACTATCTCTTTGATGTTTTTCATTGATTTATTAGTTACTTTCATCACATCAAAGAGGGCCTGGGTCAATTCTTCAATTGATAAAGGAATTTCAGAATGTACCTCAGTTTGATGAGCTTTTCCTTTATCATGCTCAGCTTCAGAGTTGTCAGTGGAAGACTTTGTAACAGAGGTAGATGTTGAGCGTTTACCTTGATTGTTAATAGCCATCAAGCAGAGATTGGCTGAATTAGTGGCTTCTTCATTATTAGATGAAGATTCTTCTGAGTCACTCCAAGTGGTAGCAAGCTTCATTCTTCTTGGAGAATCTCTTCTTGAATCTGTCCTTCTTTGCCTTTGGACAGCTTGACTGTATGTGACCTTTCTCTCCACATTCGAAGCACTTAACATCCTTACTATGCTCTTTCCTTAATCCTTCCTCAACTCGACATCGATGTTGATTTGACTTGATTTTAGCGGGAAACTTCTTCTGGTTGAACTTCTCGTCCTTCTTTATAAAGCGTTTGAAACGCCTTGTAAGAAGGGCCATGTCTTCATCAGAGTCGCAGTTGGTGGACTCATCAGATGAGTTTGCTTTGAGGATAATGGCTTTGCTTTCCTTGCTCCGATTTCTCTCGGAGTCATCTGAGTATTTTCTCAGCGACATCTCATGAGTCAGCAAGGTGCCTATCAGCTCATCATAGCTATAGGTCTTAAGGTCATGAGCTTCCTCGATTGTGCTCTTCTTGGAATCCCACTTTATTGTGAGGATGCAGAGAATTTTCTTGACTAGCTCTTCCTCACTAAATTCCTTTCCAAGTGGCTTCAATTCATTAACAATATTAATGGACCGGGTAATCATACTATGAATACCTTCATTGGCAGCCATCGAGAAATCTCATACTCTCTCAGCATGAGGTTTATTTTTGACTCCTTGACCTTCTCTGTCCCCTCATAGGTAATCTCCAGTTTCTTCTAGATTTCCTGTGTTGTTTCACATCCTAAGACCCTGTTAAATTTTGTAAGATCAAGCGCACAGTGTAAGAAATTAATAGCTGTGGCATTCTCTTTGAGAATCCTCAGATCATCATCATTGTAGTCCTCAGGATCTACAGGTACATGCAAACCGTTCCTGACCTCAGTAGGAACTCTAGGACCAAGCTCAATTGCCAGCCAGGCCTGCATACTTTGTGACTGGATGAAGTTCTTCATACGATTCATCCAGAATGTATAGTTATTACCATCGAATAGAGGAGGTCTGGTAGTAGACATTCCTTCCCTCAGAAGAACTAACTGATCAGAACTCGAGCTGAAGTTATTATATACCATTTAATGATCTGACTCAAGATGATTAGTCTTAAAGTTGAGCAATTGCTCTGATACCACTTGTTGGTCTGTAAATCGACTAATAACAACAGCAGAGGGGGGTGAATGTGAATACTGGGTTAGTTTTAGATTTTTTTCATTTTAAAGTTAACTCAGTATAGTTTTTATATGCATGCTGAGTGCGATGTAAAAACTTATAAACTACTCAGCTCAGCTGGCATAGTGTATCTTCAACCTTTAACTAAGTAACGATTACTCAATATGAGTTGGATAACAAGCAAATATAAGAGAGACGAATGAGCAAGTAGCTAATGAAGCTAAACGCTTAGAGTTAGAACGATTACACCGAGATTTTATCCTAGTTCGGCCCCTAGCCTACCTCCAATCCCCGGATACCTTCTCCGAGCTTTAATCCACTAGTGGTTCGTTTCTTCAATAGGTGGAGAAGCCTTTATAGTGGGTAGACAAGATTACAGAAAGTACCTTCCTTTCTAACTACCACTCAAACTCAGCTTGGGTACCCTTTCCAAACTGACACTCAAGATTGGGTAGACACTATTATAGAAAAGTTCCTACTTTCTAACTACCACTCAGTTTAGGTACCATTTCCAAACTGACTCTCAAGATTTTAGAAGAGATTTGCGAACTGAGTTCAACTTATAAAATGTTGAATTCTGACAATGTTATTTCTCAGAAATGATTCTCTCCATTACAATCAGATATGAAAATGGTTGTTTTGCTGATTGCTTGAGTTTTGAATTTCTGGGAAGCTAGAATGATTTGCAGTGACTTAGTTCTTAGGAAATTCAAGGTGATTCACCGTCTTTCAATGACTACTTCAGTCTTATATTTATACTCTGAAGCTCTGTGAAGTATCCGTTGCAGACTTCTTATCTTTGTAGTTCTTTAATATTTCTTCTCTTCACATCATTCAAATCTTCCCATTGGAGATAGTTTTTGGGACATTCAGAGATAGAAATTCAAACGTTGAGGCGAGATAAGCTTCTATTGGTGAAAGCTCTTTTATCTTCAAGCAATAATATCTTGGAGAGAGAGACGCGTGTTGAGCAACGTGTAATCTTGATTAGTTGGTGTTGCTGACATGGAATGACATGCGTGGAGACACTAAGGAATGTTGTTTGACTGAGGCGCACTCTTCTTTTACTTTTGTAGAAAGATTCCGACAAGCCTTACTGGAGTGGAGCCATTTTGACTTGTAGTGAATATTCTATTATTTGTTGCATAATTTGACCTTGAAAGCAACAAAAGAGTATTTTGTTTCTTCACAGAAACCGTTAGTAGTACAACTATCATATAAGCAGCAAAGTGTCTCAATAAAATGCTTTTAATTAATAAAAGCTACACTCAGTTCGTGCTGAGTGGTTATTGCTTAAACTGCATAGTACTCAGCATGAACTCAACTGAGCAAAGTTGAACTCAGCTTTTCCTATCTAAGTTGTAACTTAATTTCATACAGCAAACTGAGTTTTTTTTCCACAACACTCAAGTTA
Organism: Euphorbia schlechtendalii; assembly: GCA_949673415.1. Lineage (NCBI taxonomy): Eukaryota > Viridiplantae > Streptophyta > Magnoliopsida > Malpighiales > Euphorbiaceae > Euphorbia > Euphorbia schlechtendalii. The sequence continues at coordinate 1,222 of CATIWQ010165502.1, read as the reverse complement.
GCTTTAATAATTAAGAGTATACTTAGTACCTAATTAAATTCACTAGCCTATTCAGTTTGCTATTTCCAAAACACTTTAAGTAATGTTAGGTACTAATTAACTTGGGTTCTACAATAACTTTTGGAGATAATGAAACCACGAAAAGGTGCCTATTCATTGAAGATAAGGATGAAATCTTGCATCCAATCACATTGAAGATTATGCAACCCTTCACCAATGGACATGACTATTCGTTTGGATAAACTCAACCTTTCACACTCTATAAATAGAGGTTCAAATCAACCATTTTGTGCATGGGGAGTAGAATATGGTATGATATATGATAGATAGAGTGTGAAAGTTATATAAATTTCACTAAGTTTAAATTGTTAGAGAGAAAAATGTATAAGTGATTCGATTCTTGTTTCAATCACTAGTTTTCTCCACAAATTTGAGCGATTATTGTATGAGTGTAATTGCAAAGCACTTATCAATAAAAGTTTCTGTTCTTCAACATTCATTTGTTCAATATTCACAAGAAATAGCATCCTAACAGAGGTTCTGTACGAGTCGAGACCAGATTCAAAGTAGACGCAGGAATTGTGGGAATTGACGACTCCCATTAAAAAGAGGATACGGTTTGATCAACTTTAGATTTCACTTGCATACCTTACAACTTTACCTTGTTTTCTACTTATACTTTATAATTCAAAGTTTATGATATGTCTATGTGTCATAACGAGTATTTCATCTTGCGTCACTTTTATTATTGAAGTTATATGCTTTCAAGTTGACTTTAAGAGTAATTTCAGGGTTAACAAGATTGTGTATAATCACTGAATCTGTGATTATAACGTTGTTTAGTGAGCCAACATTTTTGGAGTGGTAACTTGCTAAATATGGCTATGTGAGAGCTACCTTTACTAAGCATAGTATTATTGTTGTCCAGGTTTTTATAAGTGTCATAATTCGTTTACCCTAGATTCAGAAAAGTCAATTCATGTGTTTCTTTTGCGGTGAATTATAGGATATTTGGGCATTTAGAACCAAGTTTGTTGAAGTTATCTAGTGCATAAAAAATTAATGAATACTTTGCATATTTTACTCCACTATACTTGTTCTTAGGGAATATCTATATGCTTTTCATCTTCTTTAATTTGTTCATGCATTTATCCATTCATTAGTCTACCATTCAAAAACTTTAACTTATTTTATTTTCTTTTATTCCGTAACTCTAATTGAT
>CATIWQ010165490.1:0-24548 GCA_949673415.1 Euphorbia schlechtendalii | reverse complement strand
ATACATATGTATATGTATACATATACATATGTATATGTATACATATACATATATATATGTATGTATACATATACATATGTATAAATATAAATACATAGATATATGTATATATACATAGATATATGTGTATATGTATAGATATACATATGTATATGTATATATATATATAATTTCTTAAGAAAAATAGTTAAAATAATACAAAGTCATTGCCGTGATTATATATAAAAACAAATATATAGCTCAAATGTACATCGATTGATATCCTTAATCCCATGATTAAATCAGTCTAACAATATTTTTGTGATATTAAGCTAAATCATAAGTCATTTGATGTTTCTATATTTCTCTATTATTAAATAGTCCATTACTGTTCATGAGCAATGTATTTTTCTTTTTCCTCATTAATAAATATTTTTTTAACTATTTATAAAAGTGCTGGTCTTTTAATGCACATCAAACAAAATTCATTATCATATTTTTTGGTTATGATCCTAATGTTAATATATTTATGTGGTTCTATTATGTTTTAAAGACTTTCTAATTAGAAGTATGTTAAGAGAAAATCAAAACTTAAATCAAGTCTAATTTGAGTTTCATTCTTTTAGCTTTCATCTCCGATTAATCTATTTTCCAAATTTGTTGATTTCCTACAACTGTTAATATTCCTAGTTCCTGTTTAGGAATACAAATTTCTAGGTACTTAGAAATTCTAGCTTGTATATAGATGAATGCAAGTAATCCAGAAGTGTTTCAGATAAATCCTCTACACAAATCAATGCCAATAACAATTAATATTCGGTTCTTAAGGATTTCCATGTATCAATTTGCATATCACCATGTATCAAACTAATGGATATTTGCCTATCCCAAAGAATGATTCAATGATTGCAGAATAACAATGTTTTTAAAGAAAGAAGACTTATTGAACCACTATCTGTAGATATCTCAACTAAATTGGCACCTCTGTTTACATAGCGGCTCAACTAGACTAAAAAATATATTTTTTGAAAACCCTCTGGAAGAACAATATGTTCTTCCATCGGTAAAAGGTTGGAATGGGTGAAAATTTCGGGACGAACATCCCAACTAGGTTGATGCGTTCGCTTGCCTACAAAACATCAATTCTTCTTTTTATTAAGAAGAGCGTGTCACAAACTGTGACCCACCCAAAGAAATACAAAGTGTCAAAATATCAATTACAAAGCAAGGTCGGATTAATTAAGATATCCATGACCAAAAACGATAAATGCTTACTCCTATTTTGAAAATGAAACCAACAATGATGAATGCTAGCTAACAAGAAATCTTCAACTCCTCGAACATTCTCGAAGACAAATTTATTCCGTCATTTCCAAATTTCCCACGCTATGGAGACCAAACCGATGTTGCAAAATCTTGTTTAATTCCGGAAGCAAATAGAGACTTCCATAGTACTAGGAACTCATAAACTGCCTGGTATTGGGAGTGAGAAGCCAAGCCAATAGATAGCCTTGCACCATGCGAGCTAACTGTCTTTGCAATAGAGAAGCATGTGATCAATCGTTTCAATTTCTTGACAAAATGGACTTAAGTTGTCCACCACTGCTGCCCCGCCTCTTGTGAAGAGGAATTCCTTGGTTGGAAGCCCTTTATGAAACAAAAGCCAAGCAAAAAAGCGAATGCGTGGTAGGATAGGTGTTTCCCAAATTAAATTAAATGACATAAGTGGTTCCATCTCGTTTTCATTTACGTAAAAACCAGCACAAAACGATGCGGCTGAATATAATTTTTGTGGTCCAATGCTCCAAAGAAACTGATCATTCGTGCGTGGGAAAATTAGTGTAACCAGTCTCTCAAGTGCATAAGCTTTCGATGTTGGAAAAATACCCGGGACACTCTCAAGAATTAGCTTCTTGATCTCAAGACATCACTGTCTTTCCGATATTCGAAGCAGTCTACGCCATAAAGGTCTACCAAAACAAGCATTATTAAATAGCTCCATACACACATTTACCCCCTTACCACTTTGCATGATGTTCAACTCCCAAAGATCAGCCAAAATACATTTTAAGGGTTGATTTCCAGCACAAGAATCAGACCAAAACCAAGCTACAACACCACTGCCTAGCTGTACACGTGAATTCCGAATCAAAAAGTTCCAAAATTCATTATTACGGTAATAACGCAATATTACATTTCACCATACTGGGGATAGCCGTGAGTTGTCTAGCTCAATTAAGTCCCACCAAGAGTTAATCCCATGCCTTCTCACACACATAATAGCCCATAAAGATTCAACATCCAAATTTTGGAGACGCCATAGCCAATTAAGTAAAAGGCTACAATTAACGAGCTTAAAATCGCGTATATACAATCCGCCCAAATGTTTCGATAAGTTAATTGGTTTCCAACTAATCTTACAAATACCATTACGAACATGATCCCCTCTCCACAAAAAATTCCTCATAATGCACACAAGATTCTTATTCACTTCCTCAGACAATTTAAAGAGTGAAAGTAAATAAATTGGGATAGAAGAAAGTACCGATTTCACCAAGACTTACTGACCTGCATATGATAAGCATTTCCCTTTCCAGCTAGCTAAGTGATTCTAAAATTTTGTGATCAATGCGTCCTAGTTGTCACAATTAATTTGCTTGAAGGAAAGAGGGGTTCGAAGATAATGTACGGGAATGGTTTCAATTTTGTAGCCAAGTCTCGATGCGTAGCAATGTGGCGTACTTTCATCAACATTGACACCAAGGATGACAAAAAATAATATACCATATAAACAATGGTGATACACAAGGAGAGTATCATATCTCAATTACAAGCAAGTAAGTTTGAACGATCAATCAGAACATCCGTAATTGTAAAACTATTTTGCTTATTCTTACAATTGAAATGAAACCAACAAAGATGAAGGTTAGATATAAAGATATCAACATTAGTGCTACCCTCACCAAATACATGCTTATTTCTATGAGACCATAATGACCATATGGAGAGGAAGGTAGGATTAGGTTTACACCTAGCAACAAAAATGCATTGCGTCAAGTAGAGAGGTTACCCAAACATAACATTAGCATGTGTTCCAAACTCTCACCCTTGTGGCAGAAAGGACAAAGATCATCTTGTACAGCTTGGAAGCCCTTTATGAAGAGAAAAAATTTAGTTTGCAACCTCGAGTGGGAGATTGATCTACCAAAGAGCCAAACTTTTGGTGGTAATAATTATCATCGTATCAACATGTCATTAACATTTGGGCTTGGCCAACTTGGCAAGGGATAAAAACTATGGAAAAATGATGTGGTCATGTAAGATTTCTTTGAATCCAAACTCCAAATGACTCTATCAACGTCATTAGAGAAACGAGGATGCTACATGTTGTGCCAAAACATCACCGTCATCTATGGTTTGTGTAGTTAATAAGCACAGACAAGACTCATATATCCAAAGGCATAGTTGGCAACATCATTCCATCACATTTGAGCGTAATTTACGTTTCTAAAATAGTCTTTGTATCCCCTCATGTACAAATAACAAACTGCAGCCCTGTGAAACCAAACACCATTTTCGATTCGAGAGTGATAATAAATCTAGAAATATTGCTTTAAGGGATAACCGTGACGTCTAATTATCTTCCCAAAATAGTTCCTTATCTCAATTCCTACTACGAACCCCAATGTTGACTGATAAAAAATTCAAATAATGCTCGACCTTAACATAATCAAAGATAAACATCCACCAAACCAATGAAAGGTTTCATGTGTTCGTGTTTGCGATGTCAAAAAAAGATGTAAAAGAATGTCTACGATGTTAGACATGATGTATTTCCTAGAGATAATTAGGGCGATATGTCTTTATTAGTCACTAATGTACAAACAGTTTTGGATTATTGTTTATCAATAATAAGACATCTTTGTGATATATCGATGAATCTTTTTAATTATGTACTTACTAGTATTATAGATGTGCTCTTATGTATGTGTGTGTGTGTGTGTATATATATATATATCTATATATTCTTTAAGACAAAGTCAATGAATATTTCATAGCATGATAGTTCAAGGATATAGTGGGAGCTATGTGAACTATACACACATGTAATTATGGAAAGTCTAAATATCCCTAGTCACTAGACATCAATGAAGCGGATATACTAGCATGTGTAAGCCTACTCCTTGGATTGAATACAAGTAGCCGATCTCACTAGTTGAAAGTGATACCTTGAGTTAACACCTGATTTATTTGAATACATTGGAGACCACTATAAGACAGACACTCAGAAATAACTATATCCATGTGTTGGTCTCACGTCCTATTGCATTAGCAGTATGAGTATCCTTATACTGGTTACCTTATGTGGATGTTGCTATACTTGGGTCATTCTCATGCATACCCCAGTGATCAGGATAATTAGGTGATTAATGGTATAGTGATGACTGTTCGTTGGTAATCCGAGTAGTTAAGATGGGATACATCATTCTTGATATAGTGATATAATGGGAGTTGTACCTTCAGGCCTCTTGTTGAAGTGACACACTAATAAACCTCTTATTAAAGTACGAGATAGATAAAATGGGTTTTTAGTTAATCTTGGTACATAAAGGTGAGTATTGTTTTTGGTGAACAAGTCTAATTCCGGGATGGTTATGGTTATTACATGAGCTAACACTCAAATCGAGCTCAAGAAGGTTGATGGTACTTAACCTGATAGAAGAAGTGTATTGTACTAGTTACTATTGCAAAACCGGTTCAAGTTCACAATCACATGACATTCCAAGTATCGAGGGATCATACGCATTTGCTAGAAAACCCATTTGATCGACTAGAGTTATCAGGTTCCATATCGGTTTGAAACATTGTGCCTAAAGGTTCCTAGATGGTAATCCAAGTTTAGGTCAACCTCTAGCAGCTCTATACTTTGGGATCCTATGGGGTCACACACATTGCGCCTTTAGTGGACTTAAAAAAGAACTTATAGATGGGGTATATACCGAGAATAAAAGAGAGAGTAAAACTCATTTGGATGGATCATTAATTGGTCGGACCAAATAAATAAATGGAAGAGGAAAATATTTGATGTTCGGAGCAAGGGATTTTTTTTTGTTGCAAGTGGGCCCCATGAACACAGGTTGTTTGTAGGTAGAAGCTTGCATGGAAGCCTTGTGAGCATCCAAAAAGTACTCGCTGGTTACCGACATGCGCTAGTGTAAGTTGGTTTGCTACAGGCCCGCAAGCACTAGGGAGAGCATGCGTGGACCTAAAGTACAGGCCCACCAGCAGGTCACAAGTTGGGAGGACCCACAATCCCCTCGCTTTTGGGCTAAGTCAAGCCCAAATGGGCTTGCCTTGTGCGGTACACATAGTTCGCCTAAGCATCTAAGTTAATGAACATGGGAACTTTCATCGTGGAATTTCAAAACATAAAATTAACCCTAAAAGATCTACTAAGCATGGCATGATTAACATAATCTCAATTGAAACATTCCATAGATGCTTATAGGATTATAAAACTTAATAAAAGAAACCTAGCATCTAAGTTTAGAGAATTACAAGTTAATGTGTTCCTTCCCATTTGGTGCAGGAATCGCTTAGACCAATCGGAAAGCACTTCGTTAATGCAAGCCTTCGAGCAAGGATGACCTCTGTGATAAGACCACATGAACCCCACTATTCGCAAGGTTTCGACTCTAATAAATGTTCATTAAGTTTTGACTATACTCGTTCCGAAAGAATTTTCTTCGACACGATGCCAAAAACTTGTTAAATATAGACTCTAATGGCTCCTAGGATTTAATAATAGAGCCAAAAACCTTGTCCGCCACTTTCCTACCGATAAGATATAAGTTCAAATTCGAACAGGTGTTGTCAGTACCACTTATCTAAATAGAAAAATGGTGACCACTGCAAGTATACAGTAACGATGTAGTTTTAAAAGATATCAATCCCACAGGGAAGACTAGCTTTAAAGATCAACAAGAAAAATGGAAAAGAAAATAAAATATTTTTGGATTTTAGTTGGGATGATTAGAATGAAGAATGGATAGATATATGTATTGAAGACTAGAGATTCTAAATATATAGATTTTTCCTACGAAATAAGTATAGCAAAGAAAATATGCAAGTTCAACAAAGTTATTATGTTCACTTGACTAATTTGACATAATCGGTTCCAGACGCTCAGATGTTCAATGATTCATCGTAGAGCAACACACGAAATGACTTTTCTAAATGTATTGCAAATGAATTTAGACAATTATATAAACTTGGACAACAATATTACTATGCTTAGTACGGGTCGCTCTCACATAGCCACATTTAGCAAGTTACCATTCCAAAAATGTTGGCTCACTAAACAACGTTAAAATCACAGATCCAGTGATTATAACAATCTCATTAACCACAAAACTACATTTAAAGTTAACTCAAAGGCATATAACTTGATTAATATAAAAGACTCAACATGAAATACGCATTATGACACATAGACATATCATAAACTTTGAAATAGAAAGTATAAGTAGAAAGAAAAGCAAAGTTGTAAGGTATGCAAGTGAAAGCTAAAGTTGATCAAATTGTATCCACTCCTTAATGGGAGTCATCAATTCCAGCAATTCATGCGTCTGCTTTGAATTCAGTCTCGGCCCCTACAGAACCTCCGCTAGGATGCTATTATTTGTGAATATCGAATAAACGAATGTTGAAGAATGAAAAATTTTATTGATAAGTGATTTGCAAGTACACTTATACAACAATCGCTCAAATATGTAGAGAAATCTAGTGATCGAAACATGGATTCGAATCACTTAAACATTTTCTCGCAAAATAATTTCACTTTCTATCTACGCACACACTATATCTCTCACTTTTTTTAATTGCAATGCCACAAAATTTGTGAGGTTTGGATCCCTATTTATAGAGTTCGAAGGGTTGCATCTATCCAAATGAAGAGTTATGTCCATTGGCAAAATATTGCATAACTTCATTGTGATTGGTTGAGAAGCTTTAATCTTATCCATAATGGATAGGAATCTATTCCTGATTGGTTGACTTCTAATAAGTGTCTTTTCGTTGGTAGTTGATGGCGGTTGATCATTCTTATCTGGTAGTTTGTAGTTAAGAAGATTTGACGAATAAAATTGTCCAAGTCACGACCACGATATACAAGTTGTGACCATCAATCTTTGTTTGACAATTTTCTGCTTCTGAAGTGTATCAAGTCGCAATCGCGAATTTTTGTCACAACCGTGAATTGTGTTTTTCTTCAAAATTCTTCTTGTAACTTCACCAATCTTCGACAACTTCGATCGTGAGCAAAATCTTTAAGTTCCACGCATCTTTTCACACCTTTTTCACTCTTTTTACATAGAATTCCACTTTAGATCATTTTACTCCCAAGATTTACCTAGTATCTGCATTTGCACCAAAAACAACTGCATACCACGTGAAATCTTTTATATGAAGTATAAAATTGACTTAAATTATAGTGTTTATTGTGTAAAATTATATTGATAATAAGTGTAATTATACACTTATCATACCCCCACACTTAACTTTTGCCTTGTGCTCAAGGTAAATTCAACAAAAGTGTATAAATTGGTAATCAAGTTCGTACCTCATTTGGCGAAAGACTATTTCAATGAGTATCACATTCCCACATTGCATAAGATTCAAGCAGAAGTTTGAAATTTCCCACAATTTAGTAATGTGCAATTTATATAGCATAGTTGCATACCTTTGTTCTTAATGGAGAGTTAACCAAATCGCATCTTCATATAAGCGTTATATGCATAATCGAAGATTTCCTTCTCTTAAGCATAGTTTAAAGTATAAAGGACATAGAAAGCACACTTTGATTAATTTTCTATCAAGGCATTTTTAGGTAACCTAGGATGCTAAAACACTCTCAGTGGTTGCATTTTATACTCCTTACCACTCTCCCCTTTTTTCAGTGGTTGCATTTTATTCTCCATACCACTCTCTCATTTTTTTCTTTTAAGCATATGTTTTTGAAGTACTTTGTAATTTTTACCCATTTTTCATGCTATGCTTTCTTTTATTTTTTCACTCAATGAATGGTTGCAGTTTATGCTCCGTACCATTCGTCACCTTTTGCATAACTCATTGGTTATCCTCTCTTTCTTTTGAATTTTCACTCTTAATAACCTCATCCTTTATTGATCGATTTCAAAGTATTATGGTTATAATTTCTCAACACTTTAAACACACTCAATACTTATAGGACTTATTCGAGATTTTCATATAAAACTCATAGTAAGAATACTATAAGATATTACTCGACTTAAACTTTTCAGAAGCATTAAACTAAAACTATATAACTTATACTAATTCATGTTGCATTGAAGTATATATCGAAACTTACTTGGAATGTTGGTTTCGAATGTTACTCACCACTCATCCTTGCCAAATGCTAAATGTTGTGCTAATAATGCTCAATTTCAACATGCGCTCAAAATTTGCACTAACATCAAACTTGTAATACCCAAACTCACAATAACCTTAGACAAATATTGGTAAAGTATAAGAAAAGATAGTGGATAAATAACACGAAAATCAACAAAAATTTTCAAATTTTTTGATTTTTTATTTTATTTAATTTTTTTTGTATTTGATGGGATTTTTACAAATGCCTCCCCACACATAAAGAACACAACGTCCTCATTGTGAGACATTTAATAAAAATAAAAAACTAAAGCTAAAGCTAGTCTAAAAATAGAATTGAAAAAGAGAAAGTAAAGTAAAGAATAAACCCGTTCTATTGTGAAGGAGAATCCGGGGGACTAGGAGTGAATTGACAATTTTGTTTCTAAAGAATGAAAGTAATTTTCGAAGCATCGATTTATTACTTTTCTTTAGAATCTTCATGTCTTTCTTCACAACTCCAAGTTTCGCTTGGCAATTGTCCATTTTAAGTTGCATGCTTGCCTTCCAATCTTCTGGAGCTTATTCGTCTTCTTCTTCGTCTTCTGCTACTTCAAGCATCGGGGTTTTTCCATGTCGATGGCTAATGGTTGGATTTGATGGTCTGATGGAAGAATCTTCATGAGCCAAGTTTATCTTTTTGGTGTGGTTGGAGTAGGAGTAGAAAGAATAAACACCATCGTGTTCTTGAACTAGTCTGATGTTCTTCCAATAATTCCCATCCATGTTGCGAAAATACTCACCTGATTGTTGGACATAGGGGAGTTTACCTCTTGCACCCAAGATGATAGCTATTATAATTTCGACTGTTCCAATCTTGCTTCTCTTGCTTGTTGAGTTCTTCTTTATCATGTCCCATATGATATCCACAAATTTCGCTTTTTTTTCATCATAGCATAAGAAAGAACAAACAAGTCTTTCTTTTGGACCTTTGTATTCTCTACTCGATAAAATACAGAAGTGGAAAGGTATTTGTGGGGAAGAAGAATGCATTCATCCTTAATAAGTTTGTTAGGAGAGTTTTTGAGATTAAAGATTCTCTTACCCAATAATTCTACCCAAACTCAATTTGGTTGAAAAGAATCTATCATGCTTGATGAATTGATAATCTTGAAACTAAACCAATCACCCATTATCTCTCTTATGATGGTGTATTGTTGTCATTGATTACGAAATTGAATCTCCCTCTTCCTTGAATCTTCAAAGCCGAATGTCACTAGACATTCGAGAATCCAATCTTGATTTTATGGAAAACTCAAATTCACAAATCTTGTAAGACCAAGAGCTGATAGGTAGATCTCCATCTCTTCACGGAGATTCAAAGTTTCTAAGAAGACTAAATCGAGGAATATCAACGCGGTGATATCCACCTTTTTGAGCTTCTGAAATCTCTTGCCCTCTTCTCTTATCCTTAAAGGGAAATGATAATCAAATTCTTCTTGAATTGATTGGGCTCCTCTTTTATATGCTGCTCTCTTTACTCGAGTCATTTTTTTTTTAAAGAAAAGGTTTGAAAAGGTTTTGAATGTAGAAGGTAGAAGATGAAGAATTTCATAATTTTGTAAGCTTTTTGAAATGATGTGGTGGCTAGGGTTCAACTTTTACATATTTATAGAGGTTTAAGGGGTCTTTAATTGGTCATAATTGATAATATAAGCCGTTTATGCTCAAAACTAGCTGTTAGTGGCAGTTATGGACATCTGTCACGTGTCTGATCATGATCTGTAACAGTTATAATTTGCTCGTGTTGCAATCGCGAAGGCCAGTCATGATCGTGACTTTCTTCACAATAGACACAAAATGTTTTGATATCCAATATTCATGAGCATGAATTGTGTCGCGGTCACGATCTTATTTATTCTTCAATTTTCTTCAATTTTTAGACTTGCATCTATAAAAACTTAGAAACAAAAATGCAAACAAACTTTTTTAAATAGAAAAGATAAATATTTACTATTATACCTTGATTTTTCATGGTGAAGATAATAATTGAAAACATCAACGTCTTGTTGTTCAAATTTATTTTCAAGATAAGGTTTGCATCGTTGACCGTTGGCTCAAAATATTTCTCCATGTTTAGATCTTAATTCCAAAGCACCATTATTAAACACTTGAATAACTTCATAGGGTCCTTTTCAACGAGATTTGAGTTTTCCAAGGAATAAACTAAGCCTACAACTATATAATAGAACTCTATCCCTGACTTTAAACTTCTTTTCACTTATTTTTGCATCGTGCCATCATTTTATTTTCTCTTTGTAGATCTTTGCATTTTCATATGATGAAAAACATAGTTCTTCTAATGCATTTAAATCCAACTTTCTTCTATCACCAGCTTTGTGTAAATCCATAGTCAAATTCTTCAAAGCCCATAAAGCCTTATACTCTAATTCTAGTAGTAAATGACAAGCCTTTCCATAAACTAACTTATGGATAGTCATACCAATAGGTGTCTTAAAAGTTGTTCTATAAGCCCATAATGCATCGTTTAACTTAGCAACCAATCCTTCCTAGAATTTGAGAGTCTTTTCAAGAATTCACTTTATTTCTCGATTAGAAATATCTACTTAACCATTAGTCTGAGAGTGATATGGGGTAGCGATCCTGTGATTAACTCCATACATTTGCATCAAGCTTTCAAAAGTGTTATTGATGAAATGTGAACTTCCATCACTAATAATGGTCCTAAGAACTCCAAATCTACTAAACAATTGCTTAAGAAACTTTGCAACTACTTTAGCATCATTCTTACTGTATACGTTAGCCTCAACCCACATTGAAACATAATCAACTGCAACCAGAATGTAATTATTACCGTTGGATGTAGAAAATGGTCCCATGAAATCTATACCCTAAACATAAAAAAGCTCTATGATAAGTTTATAATTACACTTATTATCATAATAATTTTATAATATAAACACTATAGTTTTAGTCATTTTTATACTTCATATAAAAGATTTCACGTGGCATGTAGTTGTTTTTGATGCAAATGTAGATACTAGGTAAATCTTGGGAGTAAAATGAACTAAAGTGGAATTCTATGAAAAAAGAGTGAAAAAGGTGTAAAATGATGCGTGGAACTTGAAGATTTGGCTTAGAATCGAAGCCTTCGAAGATCGGTGAAGTTACAAGGAGATTTCTAAAGAAAACTCAATTCACGATCACGACAATGCCTCGTGGTCGCGACCTGTTCACTTCAGAAATAGAAATATGCCAATCAAAGGTTCACAGTCATGAATAACATATCATGGTAGTGACATGGATGGTTTTCTGGTATTATCTTTTAACTACCAACCACCAGATAAGCATGATCAACTGCCATCAACCGCCATCAACTACCAACGAAAAGACACTTATCAGGAGTCAACCAATCATGAAAAGGGGCCTATCCATAGTGGATTGAATCAAAGCCTTTGAACCAATCACATTGAAGAGATGCAATCTTTCACCAATGGATGTGACTCTTTGTTTAGATAGATGGAACCCTTCAAACTCTATAAATAGGGCTCCAAATCCTCAACAATTTCTTGTGGTATGCCTTCAGTGCAATAAAGGAAGTGCAGAAATAAGAGTGCAAATATAGTGTGTGTATAGTTAGATTCACTACGTTCTTAAGTGTTAGCGAGAAAATGTTTAAGTGATTCGAATCCTTGTTTGGATCACTAGATTTCTCTATATTCTTGAGCGATTGTTGTATAAGTGTACTTGCAAATCACTTATCAATAAAAGTTTTTATTCTTCAATATTCATTTTTTTATATTCGCAAGGAATAGCATCCTAGGGGAGGCTCTATATGGGCCAAAACCGAATTCAAAGCAGACGCAGGAATTGCAGGAATTGACGACTCCCATTAAAGAGTGGATACGGTTTGATCAACTTTAGCTTTCACTTGGATACGTCACAACTTTGCTTTGCTTTATACTTATACTTTGTATTTTGAAGTTTATGATATGTCTATGTATTATAATGCGTATTTCGTGCTAAGTCTTTTATGTTAATCAAGTTTTATGCGTTGGCGTTAATTTTAAGAGTAGTTTCGGGGTTAACAATATCGTGTATAATCACTGGATCTGTGATATAACACTGTTTAGTGAGCCAACATTTTTGGAATGGTAACTTGCTAAATGTGGCTATGTGAGAGCGACCCGTACTAAGCATAGTATTGATGTTGTCCAAGTTTATATAATCCTCTCAATTCGTTTGCGCTAGGTTTAGAAAATTCATTTCATGTGTTGCTCTGCGGTGAATAATTGAACATCTGAGTATTTAAAACTGAGTATTTTAGATTAGTTTAGTGAATCGTAACATCTTTTTTGAACTTGCATGTTTTCTTTGCTATCCTTATTTCATAATGAAAATCTATATATTTAGATTCTCTAATCTTTTATACCTATATTTACTCATTCTTCATTCTAACTTTCCTACCCAAAATATCAAATTTAATTTATTTTCTTTATTTTATCTTCCTTTTTGATCTTTAGAACTAGTCCTTCCCTGTGGGATCGATAAAATTTAAAACTACATTGCACTGTATACTTGCAGTTATCATCATTTTTCTATTTTGATAAATGGCATTGACAACACCTATATTTTACGTGAACAAGTGTTTGGCTCCATTGATATATAGCCTAATCTTGCAAATAAACTATTAAACTTATCAGTTGGAAAGTGGCGAACAGCAGTGCTGTTTTGGATCTAGTTCCTAAGCCTAAAGGGAAATCAATCATCGATACTAAATGGGTTTTCAAGAACAAACTTGATGAAGATGACATTGTTGTCAGAAACAAGACCGGACTTGTTGCTTAAGGCTACAATCAGTAAGAAGGAATCGACTATGATGAAACCTGTGCACCAGAGTCCATTTTGAAGAAATTAGGAGTCTATGCGCTTTTGCATCCCATATGAACTTGAAGCTTTTTCAAATGGATGTCAAGAGTGCTTTCCTAAATGGCTTGATTCAAGAGGAAGTTTATGTGGGCCAGCCCCCAGGCTTTAAAGATGTGAAGAATTCAGAGCATGTTTAAAAATTAAAGAAATCTCTATTTGGATTGAAGCAATCACCTCATGCTTGGTATGAGAGGCTGACCAACTTCCTACTTAGCAAAGGCTATGAAAGAGGCAAAGTAGATATAACTTTGTTCATCAAGTGAAGGAAGAAAGATGTGTTTCTATTCCAAATCTATGTGGATGATATCATATTTGGAGTAATTGATGAAAAGCTTTGCAAGGAGTTCAACAAGGATATGAAGATCGAGTTTGAAATATCAATGATGAGAGAGCTCAACTTTTTCCTTGAACTACAGATATGCAAAGTGAAGATGGAATCTTCATTAGCTATGTTAAATGTGCCAAAGAAGTCTTGAAGAAGTTTGATATGGAGCATTCGAAGCCAATGTCCACTCTCATGGTCACTAACACAATCTTGAGTAAGGAGGAAACTAGTAAGCATGTCGACAGTAAGTTATTCAGAGGTATTTTTTATTCTCTCCTTTACTTAACTAAAGTAGGCCTGATATTCAACACTCTGTATGCTATTATGTGCGTTATCAAGATGACCCCAGAGAATATCACTTAATAGCAGTTAAGAGAATTCTTTGATATTTGCAAGGTTCTATTGATGCTGGTATGTGGTATCCTAATAGCTCAGATTTCACTCCAAGAGGATACACAGATATAGATTATGGAAGGGACAAGCTCGATATGAAAAGCACCACCGGAGGATGCCATTCCCTTGGAGAATGTTTTATCTATTGGTATAGCAAGAAGAAAACTTCTATTGCCCTAAGTACTACAGAAGCTTAGTACATGGTGTTAGTCCGATATAGCTTAAATAACTAAGTATAGGGGGTGTGAATGTAGTTGCTTGGTTCTTTTTTAGATTTATAAAATTCTTTCCAATTTCAATTTTTAGGTGCGTGCTAAGTAACTTATGTTGTGCACTGGTCTAAAAATTATAAACTACTCAACTTCACTGAACTAGTTTATCTTCAATCTATGCAGAGTACTTTACTCAGCTTAGATTGGTTTTTCAAGAAAAACTTATAAACAGAGAGAATGATGAATGAGCATATACGCTATAAAGACAGCGACAAGGAATCAAAAGTTAACACATGAGATTTTATCATGGTTTGACCTCGAGCCAACCTCCAGTCCTAAGATATCTTTCCGATCTCTAATCCACTAGTGATTCTTTCATTCTTTAGGCAGAGAAGCCTTTACAGCAGGTAGACGTGATTATAGAAAGTACCTTCCTTTCTAACTGCCACTTAACTTACAATTTAGATACCTTTCCTAAACTGTCACTTAAATTTAATTGAAAGATTGAGAACTAAGGATTTCAACTTATAAAATGTGTTGAATCCTTTTACAATGTTAAATCTAATTTCTCTCTATTACAAATAGATGGAAAGATTCATGTTTGCTTTAGAATGCTTGATTTGGAATTTTTGAATCCTGGGAATAATTTGATAGTATTTCAGCTCTTAAGAAATTCGAAGTGATTCACCAAGTTTGAACATCTTCTTCAATCTTCTATTTACACTTGAAGGTCTTGGAAGTAGCCGTTACAAACTTTTTATCCTGTCTAGTTCTTCAATTTCTCTTTTCACAACTTTCGAATTTGCCCGTTTGAAACAAATTCCATAATGTTTAGAGATAGAGAATATGAACATTTAAGCGATAGATTAATCTGTTAATCTTGATACGTCAAAAACTCGTTTACTTCAAGTAATTCCATTCTAATAGAGAGGGGCGCGAGATGCAATGTGGAGGCTTGTGATTTATTCTAATTGATGACGTTGCAGAGGTGCGTAGAGACACTGAGAAATGGCTCATGTCAGATGATACCTTTTGCATTGGATGCTAGCGAGGAATCTCCCACATTCCATACTGACACCTTTTAGTTGTGAGGACCACTTGAATATCTTCTTTAATTTCAGTACTTTTTACCTGAAAAGCATTAGAGGAATATTCCGTCTCTCATAGACAAAGTTAAAAGCACGTGTGTCATTTTATCTCTGTGTCGAAAGAACTCAACTTTTAATTAATAAAAGCTACTCAGCTTCGCTGAGTCTATATCGTATAAACTATGTAATACTTAACCTCACTCAGCTTTTCTCACTCTAAGCCATAACTTAATTAAAACTAAGTAAACTGAGTTGTTTTTCCTTAAACAAACTCAAGTAAACTTGTTTAATTAAGAGTCTACTTAGTGCTCAATTAATTTAACAATCTTAGACAGTTTGTTATTTCCAAAACGTTTTAAATACTGTGAAGTACTATTAACTTAGGTTCAACAATCTCCCTCATTTGGAATAGATAACAAACTAGGTAGTCTAATAAATTAATTAAATAAATATTTTATAGATATAGAGATACCTGATAGATGATGTAAGACTCCCCATACTGAGTGAACTCTTTAATCACTATAGACAACCCCATACTGAGTGGATTCTCTTCAGTCAAACTAACTTCCCCATATTTAGAGGAATTTCTTTAATCTTGAGACTTTGTCTCACTTAGCTTCTCCTTGATGTTGGTCTTAGTTACTTCCTTCAACAATTTATGTGTAGAAATAATATAGCATATAGTAAGTTAAAAGGCTCTTAACTTGATAGAATAAACTTGTAATTTTCCATTGATAAGATAACTTAGTCAGTACACAAATTTATCCTATACTAAGTGATTACAAACTATATCTCTATTACAAGTCTTTTCTATTCTATTCTAAGGCTATCTACGGGTGTGCTACTGTTGAGAAGAAGATGATCCGTTGATTTTAGGATAACTTTTATAGCGCTGTTGATGTTGTTGATGTTGCTAATGTTGCTAATGTTGTTGCTTCTATCGCTGTTGCTGAGGACGTTGAGGCCTTGACTATATAGATGATCTATATTGTTTAGTCATCCTTTGAGTATCTTCAACTACTTTCTCCCCCTTTGATATCTATGCCTTAAGCATCTATTCAAGACACAAAAGAAAAGAGTCAAGAGTATATTGAAAATCCTCTTGCTTTCCAAGGATGGCTAGTGAGACTTCTTGCTCCAGCTCTTTCTTTCCCTTCAGCGAAAGGATGTCTTGATCATTAAGCTCTTGCAAAAGCAATTGATGACACCTAGTGAGATGAGCAATCTAGTCGAAGCCTTGACAAGAGAACTATTGAAAGCACAACATGAGATCTCTAAAATCTAATGCAGATAGGGTAATCTTTAGCTTTGCTTCCATATCAACGATTCGTGGGCACATGATGAACATAGACTTAGCTGTGAGCTCGATGTCCCTTGCGTCATATATCCTAGTTGGCACCAGTTAATCCACATTTAGTTGCATATCATGAAGATGATCCTTTAAGGTATTCAGTTTCTTGTGTACTGAGAGACCGTTGTTAGGGTCTAGGGACTCAGTTGGCTCAGGAAACAGTTTGCCCATTGCTTCTAACAAGGCTTTCTATGCTTTCTTCACTATATAGTCCATGTTGTTGTTAATGAGCTTACAAGCTAAGTCAAATTTCTCTCCAAGCGTAGTAATGTTGAGTATTGGCCTGTCCACTTTCTTCACAACTTCATCCAATGACTTCACAACTCTATCAACTTTCTTATTGTAAGCGATCATCAGAGTTGATATCTTCTCCAAAGGCTAGTAGCTGGTATGTCAGCCCAAGATTCTTATTTTATATCTAGCTACTTGGAAAGTTCATGGATCTTCTTATCCATGCTGCTCTTGATTTTAGCCTACTCCTTGCCAAACTTGTGAAAGTACGTAGTTTGAGTAGCCAAAGTGGCATTTAAACTACTCAGCTATTTCGCAGCAGCATCTATACTACCTTTCACTATTCTAGCCACTGTGTTGGCAATGATAATAGAAGTTGGGATAGAAGAACGATTGCGTTTAGCTAAGCTATAGACTCAGTCAGTCAAGTTAGGATTAGTACCATCTTATTCATGAGGCTTTTTGAGCTTTTCTTTGCAAGATGATTTCTGATAGTGTACAGCCTTCCTTATATCTTATCAAATTCTTCAAAGTAGATGGATTCAGAAGGAATGATGGAGTGTTCATCAAACTCAGGAAGCTTCACCTTTGATTTCCCGGACAAGTTTGTCAATTCTTTTACAAGTAACCATACCATCTAATTCAGTATTAGTTTTGAGAGTTGAGAATTTTTTCCTTGACAACTCCCAAATCTGAGAAAAAATGGATGAATTAGCCAAGTTCACTTACACTGGCTTGCTGCTCGAGGGAGTTGCTTCATTGGTTGTAAAATTTACCTTAGTAGCTTCCTCACTTACTTTTCCTTGCTGAGCGGATTTCTTAACTTAAAAAACTTCTCTAGTCTAAGAGATTAGAGAAGATGAGGTTGGTTTTGAAGAAAAGGTAGGTGTAGAAGTATTTCATACAATTTGTGAAGAAGTAGAAGTTAGTTTAGATTTTACTGGAGAGGGAATGAGGGAGGTTTCATATTTGGAGGTGGTGAAGAATGGGTGGTCTTTTCTTGGGAATTATTAGGAGAGGAAGAGATATGAATTAGGGAATGAACAGGAGAAGGAGTTTTGGAAGGAGAATTTACATTAGAAGTGGGTATTTGAGAATTTACGGAGGAAGGTTGTTTAAGATTTACAGAAGGTGTTTGTGAAGGATTTATAAAAGAAATGGGGGAAGGATTTTGATGTACCTGTGGGTTGGCAGTTTGACCCAAGGATGGGTTAGCCTCAGGTAACTCAGTTTGAGATGGAAGTATTTGCTGAGTGTGAACGGGGCTTGGGATGTTTTCCCCAAGAAGAGTAGATTTTTCTTGGTTTATGACCTCCATGTTATCTTCATCCTCCTTATTATTTACTATTTAAACATTTCATTCAGCGCAAGTTGAGGCAGTTCTCTTTTTTTGAACTCCTCTAGCTTTGGTGATAACAGCTTCTACTTCCTTTGCATCTCCAAGACTGATGGTTTTAGGATCCTCTTTGCTTTTCTTAGAGCTTCCTTGGATAGTTATTTCACTAACCTCTTCAAGTTCGTGCTTCTTTTGGCACATGCCCTCACCTTACTCTCTAGCATCCTCTTATGCTTCACCTCAACTTCCCTCTGAGTGCAAGTTTTGAGTTTCATCTTGTTTCACCCTTTAGCTTGATTTTGGGCATGCATATTTCCTACCCTTGCTTGCTGGGCTATCTCTCACTCTTTGAGCCTCGGCTTTGGCTTTTGGAGAGGTGGGAACTGAAGTTGTTGATTTCTCTAATTGAGATGATAGAGGAACATCATCTGCAGTTTCCTTGCTTGAGCCTTCATAATCCACTACAAATGCGTCTCCATCCTCCTTAGACATATTTGTAGGGAAAACGATAAGATCCAGTCTGGTCTTCTTTAGTTTAACATCTTGAACCATAGTGTAACGGATGTGGACTTGCTTGTTCTTCAAGTTGCTGAAGTTGTTGAAGTCTAGGGTTTTCTTTAACAGAATCACTATTTCTCCTAGTCCATTAATAAAGGATGAAATATCTATCCTCATGGAATTTATGAGGGTAATGTTCAAGTATCCATAGTGATATAGATTTTCCCTACAAAATAGGAAAAGCAGAGAAAACATGCAAGTTCAACAAAGATTTTATGATTCACTAAACAAATCTAATAGACTTGGTTCTAAATAATCAGATGTTCAATTATTCGCCGCAGAGTAACACATGAAATGAATTTTCTAGATCTAGCACAAACGAATTAAGACTATCATATAAACCTGGACATCATCAATACTATGCTTAGCAAGGGTCGCTCTCACATAGCCACATTTAGCAAGTTACCATTCCAAAAATGTTGGCTCACTAAACATTGTTATATCACAGATCTGGTGATTATACATGATATTGTTAACCCCAAAACTACTCTTAAAATTAACTCCAACGCATATGACTTGATTAACATAAAAGACTTAACTCGAAATACGCATTATGACACATAGACATATCATAAACTTTGAAATAGAAATTATAAGTTGAAAGCAAAGCAAAGTTGTAAAGTATGTAAGTGAAAGCTAAAGTTGATCAAACCGTATCCACTCTTTAATGGGAGTCATCAATTCCCGCAATTCCTGCATCTGCTTTGAATTCGGTCTTGGCCCACACAGAACCTCCGCTAGGATGCTATTCTTTGCGAATATCGAACAAACATATATTGAAGGATGAAAACTTTTATTGATAAGTGATTTGCAAGTACACTTATACAACAATCACTCGAGAATATAGAGAAATCTAGTGATCGAAACAAGGATTCGAATCACTTAAACATTTTCTCGCTAATGCTTATGAATGTAGCGAACTCTCTATCTACACAAATAGTATATATTACCCTATATTTGCACTCTAATGCTCTCCTCTCTTTTGGTGTCACTTTTGTGCATGAAATCTGTGAAGTGTGGAGACTTATTTATAGAGTTTGATGGGTTGCGTCTATCCAAATGAAGGGTTGTGTCCATTGGTGAATGATTGCATCTCTTCGTTGTGATTGGTTGAGAAGCTTTGATATAATCCACAATGGATAGGCACCTTTCATGATTGGTTGACTCCTGATAAGTGTCTTTTTGTTGGTGGTTGATGGTAGTTGATCATGCTTATCTAGCGGTTGGTAGTTAAGAAGATAATACCAGAAAACCGTCCAAGCACGACCACAATATACATGTCACAACCTTGAATCTTTGATTGGCAGATCGCTTCTGATCTGAAGAAGAAGAAGTCGCGACCACGAATGATTATCACGACCATGAATTGCATTTTTCTTCAGAATTCTCCTTGCAACTTCACCGATCTTCGATAGCTTCGATCCTAAGCCAAATCTTTGAGTTCCACGCATCTTTTTGCACCTTTTTCACTCTTTTTTCATAGAATTCCACTTTTGATTATTTTACTCCCAAGATTTACCTAGTATCTGCATTTGCATAAAAAACAACTGCATACCACATGAAATCTTTTATATGAAGTATAAAAATGACTTAAAATATAGTGTTTAGTGTATAAAATTAATATGATATTAAGTGTAATTATATACTTATCATACCCCCACACTTAACTTTTGCCTTGTCCTCAAGGGAAATTCTATAGAAGTATATAAATTGGTAAACAAGTTCGTACCTCATTTTGTGAAAGACTATTGCAATGAGTACCACATTCCACGTTGCAAAAGATTTCAAGTAGAAGTTCAAAATTTCCCACAAATTAGTAATGTGCAATTTATATAGCTTAGTTGCATACCTTTGTTCTTAATGGAGAGTCAACCGAATCGCATCTTCATATAAGTGTTATATGCATACTAGAGTATTACCTTCTCTTAATCATAGTAAAAAAGTATAAAGGACATAGAAAGCACACTTTGATTAATTTTTCTCAAGGCAGTTTTAGGTAACCTAGGATGCTAAAACACTCTTAGTGGTTGCATTTTATGCTCCATACCACTCTCCCCTTTTTTCAGTGGTTGCATTTTATGCTCCATATCACTCACTCATTTTTTCTTTTAAGCATATGTTTTTGATGTACTTTGTACTTTGCACCCATTTTTCGTGCCATGCTTTCTTTTCTTTTTTTCACTCAATGAATGGTTGCAGTTTCTGCTCCGTACCATTCCTCACCTTTTTCATAACTCATTGGTTATCCTCTCTTTCTTTTGATATTTTCTTTAATACCCTCATCCTTTATTGATCAAATTTCAAAGTATTATGGTTATAGTTTCCTAATACTTTAAACACACTTAATACTTATAGGACTTATTCGAGATTTGCATATAAAACGTATAGTAAGAATACCATTAGATATTATTCCACTTAAACTTATCGGAAGCATTAAACTACAACTATATAACTTATACTAATTAATGTTGCATTGAAATATAAATCAAAACTTACTTGGAATGTTTCTCTTGAATGTTACTCATCACTCATCCTTGCCGAAATTGATAAATGTTGTGCTAACAACGCTCAAATTCAACATGCACTCAAGTTTTGCACTAACATCAAACTTGTAAATACCTAACACTCAAAATAAGCTTGGATAAATATTAATAAAGTATAAGAATTGATAATGAATAAATGTCACAAAAATCAACAAAATTTTCAAATTCTTCGATTTTTCATATTTATTCATTTTTTTTTATTTTACGGGATTTTTACAAATGTCCCCTCACACTAAAGAATGCAATGTCCTCATTGTGAGACATTATAAAAATAAAAAACTAAACTGAAGATAGTCTAAAAATAGAATTGAAAAAGATAAAGGTAAAGAAAAGAATAAACCCGATCTATTGTGAAGGAGAATCCTGGGGACTAGGAGTGAATTTACAATTTTGTTTTGTATAGAATGAAAATAGTTTCCGAAGCATCGATTTATTACTTTTCTTTAGAATCTTCATGTCTTTCTTTATTGCTCCAAGTTCCTCTTGGCAATTATCCAATTTAAGCTGCATGCTTTCCTTCCAATCTTCCGGAGCTTCTTCTTCTTCTTCTTCATCATCATCTTCGTCTATTTCTGTCATCGGGGCTTTTCCTTTGCGATGGCTTACGGATGGATTTTATGGTCCGATTGAAGAATCTTCTTGAGTCAAATTGAGTTTCTTGGTGCGGTTGGAGTAGGAATTGAATGAATAAACACCTTTGTGTTCTTGGAGTAGTCCGGTGTTCTTCAAATAATTTCCATCCATGTAGCAAAAATACTCATCTGGCTGTTGGACATAGGGGAGTTCTCCTCTAGCACCTAAGATTATGGCAGTGATAATCTCGGGCGCTCCAATCTTACTTCTCATGCTCGTTGAGTTTTTCTTCATCATATCCCATATAATATCCACGAATTCTGCTTTTTGCTTCATCAAAGCACAAGAAAGAAAAAACAAGTCTTTCTTTTGGACCTTTGTATTCTCTACTCGACAAAATACCAAAGTGGAAAGATATTTGTGGAGGAGAAGAATGCATTCATCCTTAATGAGTTTGTTAGGAGAATTTTTGGGATCGAAGACTCTCTTACCTGATAAATTTACCCAAACTTTATTAGGTTGAAACGAATCCGTCATGCTTGAAGAATTGGCAATCTCGAAATTGAACCAATCACCCATCATCTCTCTCATGACGGTGTATTGTTATCCTTGATTACGGAATTGTATTACCCTCTTCCTTGAATCTTCGAAATCGAATGTCACCAAACATTCGAGAATCCAATCTCAATTTTGTGGGAACCGCATATCCACAAATTTTGAAGGATCAAGAATTGAAAGGTAGGCTTCCATCTCTTCACGGAGATTCAAAGTTTCTAAGAAAACTAAATCTAGGAAAATCATCCTGGTGATATCTAATTTGCTTCGCTTTTGAAATCTCTTACCCTCTTCTCTTATCCTCAATGGGAAAGGATAATCAAATTATTCTTACATTGATTATGCTCCTCTCTTTTGTGCTGCTATCTTCACACGAGTCATGTTGGTTTGAAGATAAAGGTTTGAAAAAGGTTTAGATTTTTTCGAATATAAAAGATGAGAAAATCAGAAATTTTTGAAGGTTTGTAGAAGGTGTGGTGGCTAAGGTTGAACTTAGACATATTTATAGAGGTTTAAGAGGTCTCTAATTGGTCATAAATGGGATTTTAGCCGTTTAGGGTCAAAACTTGCCGTTAATGGAGGTTTTAGCCATCTATCACGTGTCAGTTAACGATCTGTAACAGTTATGATTTTGCAGTGTCACGATCACAAAGGCCAGCCGCTATCATGACTCTCCTCACGAACGAAACAGAAAGTTTTGTTATCCAGTGATCACGAGCGCGAATTGTGTCGCTGTCGCGAGCCTCTCTACTCTTCAAATTTCTTCAATTTTTAGACTTATACCCATAAAAACTTAGAAACACAAACACAAAAACTTTTTTAAATAAAAACGATAAATATTAACTATTATACCTTGAGTAATCATGGTGATGATAGCAATTGAATATCAACGTCTTATTGTTCAAATTTATTTTCAAGATAAGGTTTGCATCGTTGAACAGTGGCTTAGAATATTTCTCCATATTTGGATTTCAATTCCAAAGCTCCATTACCGAACACTTTGATAATTTCGTAGGGTCCTTTCTAACGTGATTTGAGTTTTCCAGGGAACAAACGAAGCTTGGAATTATATAATAGAACTCTATCCCCGACTCTAAACTTCTTTTCATGAATTTTGGCATCATGCCACCGTTTTGTTTTCTCTTTGTAGATCTTTGCATTTTCATATGATGATAAACGTAGTTCTTCTAGCACATTCAAATCTGACTTTCTTCTTTCACCAGCTTTGTTTAAATCCATATTCAAATTCTTCAAAGCCCATAAAGCCTTATGCTCTAATTCTACTGTTAAATGACAAGCCTTTCCGTATACCAACTTATATGGAGTCATATCAATAGGTGTCTTAAAAGCTGTCCTGTAAGCCAATCATGCATTGTTTAACTTAGTAGACCAATCCTTTGTAGAATTCAAGAGAGTTGTTTCGAGAATCCACTTAATTTCTCGATTAAAGATTTCTACTTGACCACTAGTCTAAGGGTGATATGGGGTTGCAATCCTATGATTAACTCCATACTTTTGCATCATGCTTTCAAAAGTCTTATTCAAGAAATGTGATCCTCCATCACTAATAATTGTCCTAGGAACTCCAAATCTACTAAATGTTTGCTTAAGAAACTTAGCAACTACTCTAGCATCATTCTTACTATATGCATTAGCCTCAAACCATTTTGAAACATAATCAACTACAACCAGAATATAATTATTACCGTTGGATGTAGGAAATGGTCCCATGAAATCTATACCCCAAACATTGAAAAAATCTACTTCAAGGATTTTTTCAATGGCATCTCATCTCTTTGACTTATATTTCCTGTTCTCTGACAATTATTACAATTCTGAACAAAATCTTTAGCATCCTTGAATAATGTTGGCCAATAAAATCCACTCTCTAAGACTTTAGCAGCAGTTTTTGTTGGTCTTAAATATCCTCCATAAATGCTATCATGGCAATGACTTAAAACTGAATAAAAATTATTATCATCTATACATGTGCGAATAATACTATCAGCACATACCTTAAACAAATAAGGGCCATCCCACATGAATGATCTAATATCCTTAAGAAA
>CATIWQ010165409.1:0-31145 GCA_949673415.1 Euphorbia schlechtendalii | reverse complement strand
TGTTAGTTTCATTGAAATCTTCATGCCTAGACTCATCTAATGAGCTGATCCTCTTGATATATATTCTATATGCCTTACTATTAGTTAACCTAGTAAGATACCTTCATTAACCTTTAAATTAGAATTTCCTAGCTACTACTTGGTGTTTTGAATGAAGCACCTATAGCCAAATGATCTAAGATGACCAATCTCAAGCTTGCACCTAATAAGTGTATAATTACACTTATTATCATGATATTTTCAATCATAAAATGATATGGTTTTGATACATTTTATACTTCATATAAAAGATTTCGCATGGCATGTAGTTTTTTTATGCAAATGTAGAAACTAGGTAAATCTTGGAAGTAAATTGAACAAAAGTGGAATTCAATGAAAAAAGAGTGAAAAAGGTGAAAAAAGATGCATGGAACTTAAGGAATTGTCAAAGGATCGAAGATGTCGAAGATAGGTAAAAATTGCAAAGAGGAATCATGTGAAAAAGGCATGTCACGATCGTGACTCATATATCGCGGTCGTGACTTGTTAACCTTCACAACAGAAAGTTGCCAACCAAGTATTCACAGTCGTAACATACATTCTCGATCACGACCTTAATATTTTTTTGTCAACTCTTCTCTTCTTTCAATTGCTAGATAAGAATAATCAACCACAATCAACTACCAACAAAAAAGACACCTTTCAGAAGTCAACCAATCACGAAAAGGTACCTTTCCATTGTGGATGAGGTTGAATCTTTGCATCCATTCATATTGAAGTGATGCAACTCTTCGCCAATGGACACGACTCTTTGTTTGGATAGACGCAACTCTTCACACTCTATAAATAGGGTTCAAAACTCAACAAATTTCATGGCATGTGTGGTGCATGGTTATGGAATGATTAGAAGGCATTGAATGACAGTGTGCATGTATAGATAGAGAGTGTAATATCTAGATTTTGCTACATTCAAAGTCTTAGCGAGAAAAATGTATAAGTGATTCAATTCCTATTTTGATCACTATATTTCTACACAAATTCCAGCATTTGTTGTATGAGTATAATTGCAAAGCAATTATCAATAAAAGTTTTCATTCTTCAACATTCTTTTATTCGAGATTCAAAAAAAATAGCATCCTAGAAAAGGTTTTGTACGAGTCGAGACCGGATTCAAAGTAGACACAGGAATTGCGAGAATTGAAGAAAAACACAATTCACAATCGTGACTTGATACTCTTCAGAAGCAAAAAATTGTCAAACAAAGATTCACGGTCGTGACTTGTATATCACGGTCATGACTTGGACAGTTTTTTGGCCAAATCTTCTTAACTACCAACCACCAGATAAGAATGATCAACCACCATCAACTACCAATAAAAAGACACTTATCAAAAGTCAACCAATCATGAATAGATGCCTATTAATTGTGCATAAGATTAAAGCTTCTCAACCAATCGCAATGAAGTGATGCAATCTTTCGCCAATGGACATAACTCTTCATTTGGATAGACCCAACCCTTCAAACTCTATACTAGTGCTCCAAACCTCATAAATTTCATGGCATTGGAATTAGAAAAAGTGAGAGATATAGTGTGTGTGTGTAGATAGAGAGTGAAATTATTTAGTTTTCACTACGTTCATAAGTGTTAGTGAAAAAATGTTTAAGTGATTCGAATACTTGTTTCGATCACTAGATTTCTCTACATATTCAAGTGATTGTTGTATAAGTGTACTTGCAAATTACTTGTCAACAAAAGTTTTCATTCTTCAACATTCGTTTATTCGATATTCACAAAGAATAGCAACCTAGAGGAGGTTCTGTACCGGACGAGACCGAATTCAAAGCAGACACAGAAATTGCGGGAATTGACGACTCCTATTAAAGAGTGGATATAGTTTTATCAGCTTTAGCTTTTACTTGCATACCTTAGAACTTTGCTTTGCTTTCTACTTATACTTTCTATTTCAAAGTTTATGATATGTCTACGTGTCATAATGCATATTTCATGTTGAGTCTTTTATATTAGTCAAGTTATATGCCGTTGAGTTAAATATAAGAGTAGTTTCAATTGTGTATAATCACTGGATCTGTGATTTTAACGCTATTTAGTGAGCCAACATTTTTGGAATGGTAACTTGCTAAATGTGGCTATGTGAGAGCGACCTGTACTAAGTATAGTAATATTATTGTCCAGGTTTATATAATCATCTTAATTCATCTGCACTAGATTCAGAAAGGTCATTTCATGTGTTGCTCTGTGGTGAATCATTGAACATCTGAGTGTCTAGAACCGATTATGTTAAATTAGTCTAGTGAACGTAATAACTTTGTTGAACTTGCATGTTTTCTTTGCTATACTTATTTTGTAAGAAAACTCTATATATTTAGAATCTCTAGTCTTCCATACATATATCTGTCCATTCTTCATTCTAATCCTCTCAACTAAAATCAAAAAATATTTTATTTTCTTTATTCCGTTTTTCTTGTTGATCTTTAGAGCTACTCCTTCCCTGTGGGATCGATATCTTTTAAAACTACATTGTAATGTATACTTGCGGTGGTCACCATTTTTCTATTTAGATAAGTGGTACTGGAAACACCTATTCGTATTTTGAACTTATATCTTATCGGTAGGAAAGTGGGAGATAAGGTTTTTGGCTTCATTATTAAATAAAAAATCCTATGAGTTATTAAAGTCGTTGCGAACAGGTTCTTGATGTTCAAAATTAAGAGATGTTTGCTCAAGAGTTTAAGGATTTATTCCTCAAGGTCTATCCCCTGAGATGGCTAATTAATGGGACCAATTTCTCACTTCGCATGCCAACCTGGGTTTTGCTTATCCTCGATTAACCAATCCAATGAGGGATGAAGATTGGGTCCTTGATAATTTTGTAATGCTAGAAATCGTGAGGTATAAGGTTGTACATGATGAAGATTGGGTCCCTCATAATTTTGTAATGCAAGAACTCGTGAGGTATAAGGGTGTAGGTGATCCTTGATCACTCATAAAAAATTACTAAACACTTATGAGAGTGAGATAAATGAGCGACAAGATTTTGGCTCAAAAGTTCATCACCACTTTGGGAGTGCTTATTGATAAATGGTTTAATAACCTTCCATATGAGATAGCCATTGACTAGGGGCACCTTTCTGAGGCCTTTATCGTGCAGTATGGTTTAAACAACGAAATGAAAACCACTATTCAAAATATAGAAGTAGTTGAGCAAAGGTAAGGTGAAACATTCAAAGCCAACTATGGGCGTTGGATGACCATGCAGGTCCTACAGAAAGATAGATGTAGTCTTTCCGAAATGGTTGTGAAGTTTTTATATAGAGCACTTTTGTTTTATAAGTTGTAGTTAGGCGCTAATGAATTCTCAAGTTATAATGAAGTGCATGTCAAGGATGAGAAGCTAGAAAGGATTCATGGTCTCGACCACACTCCAGTCATGAGCCAAGTTAAATCCTGGTACGAGAAAATGAATGATAATTCCTGCTTTCACTCACACCCCTACAAAGCTAAAGCAAGCCAATGCATAAACTATGATTCAAGTGGTATAGTTTACGGAAGTTTCAGCTATTCGATCCATAAATGATGTTTGCCAAAGCATTTTGCCTATGTCTTAACTTTGACTCAGTTGTTCACTAAGCTTTGTGAGCTTAAATTCCTTTATTATCTCAAGCCTTATTCTCCACCTAAGGCTAATTAGTGGAACAAATTTCACACTTACCATGTTGCTAATGGTCACCACACCAATAATTGTGAGCTTCTCCCCAACAATATTCAAAAGTTGGTTACTGGGAAGAATATCCACTCTCTTGCTTTGAAACCAAGCACTATATCTAACCCCTTGCTTTAATTTGAGAAAAAAGTAAGTATGATCAATTCAGGGATGAGTCTAGAAATGGTTTTCTACCATCTGAAAAGAGCTAGAGAAGAAGAGTAACAAGTCATGACCATTGGGAGTGGTTTACCTTTTAACTATGCTATGAAAGCCTTGGAAGATTAAGCGAGCTCAGCTATAGGATCCACTCCTCTGTAATTCTTCGAGCCTCAATTTATCTTGGATGGTATTCTTGTTTATCATGGTGTAAGGTCTCCATCTTTTCACATCATCCACTATGAATTCGTTTTGAAAGTGCAAGGTCTCTTGGATTAAGCTTTGGCTGCTTTATTTTCATGCTCTCTTGTAGGAATGGCATCAGATTTGTTCATGAGCATGCATATAGAGGCCAGGCATAATTGGGAAGCATTATCCTAGGCATTTTGTATGTAGTTTGTGTACAATTAAAAGCCATGGTTTGGTTTGCATGAATTGCACAATTGCAAGCAAAGGTATGGTGAGACTTTCAATGAGTATTTCCACAGGTGGATGGTTGTTAAAGTGTTGCTTCACCCTAGTCTTTGTTTCAAAATTGAAGTTGCCCTTCTTGTTTATGGCTTACTTCCTGGCTATCACCATCATCCAGAGCTGGATCATTTTAAGAGCTTCATGGAAGTCTTTGAGAAAGTCGAGAAGATCGAGCGTGTAATTCTATCAAAGGGTTATCAAGTGAATGTCAATTTGTCAGGCTTATGTTCAAACATTGTCTTTGAAATGTTGATACAATCAAATCATGGGGTTCATTCAATGGTGTTTGAATTGATGGTTGAGGATAACTTGGACTATGAAATTGTGAAATCAATGGCAACTCTTACCGAGACATCGAAAGAGGAAGCAGAGCCTGTTGATACAGTTGGGAATGAACCTCTTATCCAAATTGATAGTGATAGTATGTTCTAAAGTCCGATAAGAAGAAGAAGGCGGTGCTGAAGGAGGAAGATGTGGGTGTTGTAATTTTAAACTTGATTGATCTTGATAGCTATGAGCTTGAGGATATTTCAATGTTGAATTCGGTTCCTAATTACTTATCTTAGTCTGCCATCAAGATAAGATTTTTAGAGAAGGAGTTTTGAGGGTAACTCGTAGTGGTGAGTCTATTAGCCAGATGAACCCGGGGCCACTAAAGTCAAGCATTAAGATATAGACACTAAGCTCACTACGAATGATACTCCTCCCCCGCCTCAATATGATGAAGTAGTCTTGGAAGTTAACCCTTTGGTTAATCAACTCAAAATTACCTCTAAATTTATATTTAGCAATTTCTCACTCTATCGAATGTGCCTCACAAAGATCTTATTCAGAAGCTTCTCGAAATGGATGCTACTTTGACTACCTCCATTATAGAGATGTGCACAAGAATAGACCAAGGGTTCCCTTTAAAGGACAAACATGGTGTGATAAGCTTTGACTGATAAGATTTTCGTCCAAAATTTTTCAAAAATAACAAAGCTTTGTTCATCCGAGTGCAAAGTTTTAGTCGGGTGATCCCATGTATAATGGTAAATGATGGGTTAGCTATTAACTTTTGTTCTTTGAAGAATCTTCCCCATCCAGGCCTTAATGAGTCTAAGCTTTATAAATCCAACATTATCATCTAAGCCTATGATTATACCAAGCGTAGTGTTATCAGAGTTTTCAAGGCTAAAGTGACCTTCATTATCCTTAACATCTTAGTTACCTACTCTCTCCTTTTGGGTGGGCAGTGGATATATTCTATAGGTGTTATCCCTTGTACACTTCACCAAAAGATCAAGCTTTATCATCATGACAAAGTTGTCATTATTGAGGTTGATGAAGATTCTGTGTTAGCAACCGTTACTTTTGAGGAGAAAGAGTATGGCTTTCATGTAGTCACAATTACTAAAGGTAAGAAGAATGTTCCAACTGGGCATCTTCACTTTTAGAAAGTATGGGTAGATTGATGAAGCACTTTAACTACACTGCTAAATGGTATCCTGTGAACCTCAATCGCTCATCCCTCATTTTGGAGTGGGTTTCGCTCCTCCTAGAAACAAGGTCTATAAGCATAAGAGGCCTATCTTTTACAACATGGTTAGTATATGTGACCAAGGACAAGCATCGTACAAGGCGAAGGAAGAACCTGCTAAGCATGAAGGTTAAATGTGGCTCGACTTTGAAATTTTCAATGATGTCTTTAGCTTGAAACTTGATGCATGATCCGCCAAGAGGATCCTCTTGAGAAATCCTCGGATCCTCCTAGTATAAATGAAAAAGGAAAGGGGAAGACGATTATGGAAATTGATGAAATGAGTTTATTAAAGGGGAAATCGATGATAGCTCTCCCGACTTTATAGATAAAGATATTGATGCTATTTTCGCTTCTCTTACAAAATCTCTGTCAATTCTCATAGAAAAGGGATGGAAAGATTTAGACTAAGGGAGGTCTTATTATTGTAACTGTTCAGAAGCTTAGTAAGGCCATGGTCGAGGATGCAAAGAAAGGCAATATGAAACTTAGTCAGATTCTAGAGATGGGTGTGGCTCTTGATCTCTACGAAATGATGCTTCATTCTCCTGATGGGTCTTGCCAAGGAAACCCTTCTCCAGTAATTCTTGCTCCTCCTTTTTTTGATGTCACTCCTTTTGGTGAAGGTTCCTCTTCCACTCCTCCTTTTGGCATGCCTCCGATTGTACCTCTGATCGCTCATGCTCCCATCACAGCTCCTCCAGATGGATCCCTCACTCGACCTCCAGTCTCTCAAGTTGCCACTACTCCAATGATTGTTGTTGCCTGTTTCATGCAGCTTATCATCACTTCTCTAGAAATTGTTGCTGATCCCACCCAGCCACCTACTTCACTATTAATCTAGGCTCATGCAAATCTGGTGGCTACTCTAGTAGACGTAATCAAAGAAATCCCTCCACTTATGGAGGATGATGATAATTTTGATGATGTGATTTTTAATATTCTTAATGACTTTTATGCCAAGAATTCTGCCTATGAAGCCTTTTATGTAATGAAATATCTGAACTTTACTTACTTGTTTGATGTTTTACCTGACAACACCATGCATTCATCTAAATATACTCATAATGTCTTTAGCATACATGATGTTTCATTACCTGAAATTAATTTGGGTACAAATGAATCACCTAAAATGGTAACTATACTCAATGACTTACACCCTAGTGAAAAAAGAGAGATTGAACATGTGCTTAGGCATCATGTGAGCACGTTTTCCTCGTCATATGAAGACATGGCTGGAGTGGACTGAGAAATTGTAGAGCACATAATTCTGACTTCACATTACCTCACATCGATGTGTTAGTGAACAGTGAAGCCAAGGCTATGATGTACTCTTTAATGGATGGGTTTTCGGGCTATAATTAGATTCTCATACACATTATTGATAAGTTCAAGACAACATTCATCACCGAATGGGAAGTATACTACTACAAGGTCATGCCATTTAGGCTGTAAAATACCGAGGCAACTTACCAATGGGTAGTGATAGATTTACTCCATACATGTTTCATAAAGAAGTGGAAGTTTATATCAATGACATGTTAGTTAAATCTATGACTTCAACAGAAAAACTAGAGTTGTTGGACCGTTTTCTCACTAGAATAGGGTAGTATAATCCGCGCCTCAATCCAAAGAAGTGTATTTTCGATTTAACGTCTAGAAAACTATAAGGGTACATTGTGAGCCAAGGGGAATAAAGATGGATGAAGATAAGATAAAGGCTATCCACAACATGCCTGCTCCTAAGATAAAAGTAAAAGCAAGATCATTTTTAGGGTCGCTCCAGTATGTGAATTGTTTCATCACTCGATTAACAACTATTTGCGAGCCAATATTTAAGTTGTTGAAGAAGTAGCAATTGATAGTTTGGATGATCAATGTCAGCTAGCTTTGGTAGGATTAAGACATACTTAATCAATCTACCAATCCTTAAGCCACTGACTCCTAACAAGATTCCCATCCTCTATCTAGCTATCAAAGAATCTTCAGTAGGGGCAGTGCTTATTTAAGAGTAGGATGATAAGTGTAAGCATGTAGTGTGTTACTTGAGCAAAAAGCTTCTTGAGTATGAAAGTCGATACACGATGGTTGAGAAGGCATGTGTGACTATGGTTTGGCTTACTAAGAAGCTTTGGTATTACTTCTAATCATACCGAATCCAAGCGGTATCTAAGATTGATCAGATGAAGTATCTGTATCAGTCTCCGACCTTAGTTGAAAAGCTCTCTCGTTGGCTCTTTCTTCTCTTTGAATTTGATATTCAGTATGTCACTAAGAAGGTGATCAAGGGTTGGGTAGTCATGAAATTCCTTGCTAATCAAGACCTAGATTCTAACTACGTTTGAAACTTGGATTTTCCAAATAAGCAGCATGTGGTCGTTGAATAAATAAATGAAGAGTGGACTATGCTCTTTGATGGAAATTTGAACCATCAAGTGGAAGGCCTCAAGGTCATCTTAGTGACACCATAAAATGAGGTCATTCCACATTCTAAGCATTGGAATTTCTAATCACCAACAATGATGTAGAATATGAGGCGTGTCTTTTCAATATGCAAGCTTTGACAAATGCAGGCGCATCAGAAGTTACTATCACCACGGCATTAGTCATTCAACGAGTTGTTAGAGACTAGAAATAAAGGAAGAAACTCTTTCCCCATACCTTAATGCAATTTGATATTTGGCCATGATTTTAAAAAAATGTTTATTTTAGCATGTGCCCTGAGATGAGAATCAGATGGCAGATTCCTTAGCTAACCTAGCCTCCATATGGGGAGGCCCCACTCCCAATCCATCAGGCTTGTTGTCCTCTAGTCATCTAAAGAGCCCTTCTACTGCTACCTAGTCTCGACTGCTATTAGTACATATGAGATATGTTGGTATTAGGACATATTTCGATTGATCTGAGATGGTGAGTTCCCTTTAAGGGTAACAAACTCAGAAAGATTATCTCTACGTGAACTGATTGCTCAATTTAGCATTTTCGGAGATGACCTCTTAGAGCACACTAATGATGGTTTGCTACTTCGGTGCATATTTAAGAAAGAGGTTACCCTTGTAATGAATCGCATCCATGGGGGAGATTATAGATCTCACATGAATGGTTTGGCCTTAGCAAAGAAGATTCAGCAATAAGATTACTTTTAGACAACCATGATAGCCGAGTATATCTCCGAAATGAATAAGTGACATGAATGTTAGCTTTATGGAGACATTAGTCATTTACCTTCGTTTGATCTCCATAATCTACACCTTAGCCATTCTCAGCATTAGGGATAAATATTATCAGTGTTTAAAAGGCACTAGGCGCTAGTCGGGTGGCTAGAGCATTCGAGCCTAAGCGGGGTAATCGACGATTAATCGGGAGCTAGGCAGGGGCTAGGCAGATTAGTATTTTAAAATATTTAATATTTATTATGAATCAAAATAATTAATTTAACTAACACATAAATTTTATATAATAAAATAAAAAATTCATGTAACAACATTTTTCTGGGCTTTGGCGACACATTTTTAGGCTTTGGAAACACTTTCCCAGTCTTTGGTTATAATTTTCTGAGTTTTGGCTACAGTTTCCTCCTTGATGCCCAATTATATAAAATCAGGGCAGCGCTCCAAAAAGCCCACCTAGGCACTGCCTAGGCGACCGCCTAGATCGCTTTTTGAAACAGAGGTTATTATTGGTGAGATCCATCCATCATCAACTAATGGATATCAATATATCATTGTCGTGGTGGACTACTTTTCAAAATGGGTAGAGGGAAAATCTTTCACCAACATAACCACCAAGAAAATTGGCCAAGTTTATAAAAAAGGTGTTGGTCCTAAACACCTTAATACAAAGAGCAGAGGCGGGGGGAGAGGTGAATGCTTTATTTGGTTCTTTTTTATGTTTATAAAAATTCTTTACCAAGTTATGTTTATAGATGTGTGTTGAGTGAACACTTGCTGAGTTGGATCTAAAAACTATAAACTGCTTAACTTCGCTAGCATAATTTATTTTCAATCACTACTAAATACTTTACTCAGCTCAGATTGGCTTTTCAAGCAACACTTGTAAAATAGAGAGAATGATGAATGAGATAGATGACAAGCAAATAAGGTTAGAATTATAAAACTGAGATTTTATCCTGGTTCCACCCTAGCCTACCTCCAGTCCCCGAATTCCTTTCCGAGCTTTAATCCACTAGTGTTTTCCTTCCTTCCTTAGGTGGAGAAGCCTTTACACCAGATAGACACTATTACAAAAAGTACCTTCCTTTCTAACTAACACTCTAACATAGTTTAGGTACCCTTCTGAAACCGTCACTCAGATTTTCTAAAGAAATTGTGAACATAGGATTTCAACTTATAAAATAAATGTTGAATCCTTTAAAATGTTAAATCTATAGTGCTATCTCTCTTTTACAAACAAAATTGAAACTTTGTGTTTGCTCGGTTGCTTGATTTGGAATTCTTGAAAGCTGAGAATGATGGAAACGAGTTTCAGATCTTAAGAAATTCAAGGTGATTCACCAAGTTTGAACATTTGCTCCTTCTATTTATAGTTGAAGGTCATGGAAGTAGCAGTACAATTTCTTCAATTTCTCTTCTCTTCAAATCTTTCGTATTTTCCCCGTTTGAAATAAATTCCAAGACGTTTATATTCAGAGATTTCGAACTTTGAGGCACGAGATTAATATGTTAATCTTGATGCATCAAAAAATCATTTCCTTCAAGTAATCCATTCTGATAGAGAGGCGCGTGAAATGCAACGTGGAATTCTGAGAATGGTTGTCATGTTGACATTGCAGAGTTACACGGAGACATTGAGAAATGACACATGTCAGAGGTTTCCTTTTGTCTTAGACTTTAATGAGAATTTTTTAACATTTCGTATTGACACCTTTTTGTTGTGAGGACCACTTGAATATCTTCTTTAATTTCATTGCATTTTCTCCTGAAAAGAATTAAAGGAATATTTCGTTCCTCATAGAAAGCTTTAAATGCATTTATGTCATAAAATTCTCTAAGTGTCAAACATACTCAGCTTTTGTGAATAAAAGCTAACTCAGCTTCGCTGAGTCTATATCTTACAAACTTTGTAATACTAGGCTGACTATGCTTTTCCTATTCTAAGCCATAAGTTAATTAATCACTCAATAAACTGAGTTATTTTTCCTTAAACACACTATAGTAAACTTGATTAATTAAGAGTCTACTTAGTACTCAATAAATTTCACTATCCTAGACAGTTTGTTATTTCCATAACGTTTTATGTACTATGAAGTACCTTTAACTTCAGTTAAAAAATCTCCCCCATTTTGGAATTGATAACAAACTAGGTAGTAGAAGAGATTAAAATAGTTCAAAGATATAGGAATACCTGATAGATGATGTAAGACTCCCGCATGCTGAGTGAACTCCTTATCCAGTTTGGACTCCCTCAAATTGAGTGGATTCTCTTTAGTCAACTTTGCTCAACTCCCCCATACTTAGAGGGATTTTCTTCGATTTGGGACTTTATCTTACTTCAGCTTTACTTTGAGGTTGGTCTTTGAATATATTCCTGCATTAGTTCATTAACAAAAATAGCATACATTCACAGCATAATAGGAAGTCAAGAAGCTCCTTACTTATATAGGTAAAAACTTGTAATTTTCATTAATTGACAAAATATACTTAGTCAGTACACAAACTATATGCTGAACTAAGTGATTACATTTGAGCCCTATTGCAAGTCTATCCTATACTATGTACTACAACTTATATGCACGAAGATGAAAATGGCTATCCCGAGCTTTTGGAGTGAGTGCTTTCTTGGTGCGATTGATTTTTCTATGGTTGACCTGATGGTTGAGACTGATGCTAAGGCTGAACCTTGCTTTGGCATATGCAGTAGAGATTACTTGTTCAAATTCACAATTCTGAAAGCTTCTTCAGCTACCTTCTCCCCATTTATTATCTGATCCTTTACAATTTGTTCAAGTCAGATATTGAAGGAGTCCAAGGTAGACTAAAAGTCCTCTTGCTTTCTAATGATGAGCGGAGAAATCTCTTACTCGAACATCTCTTTTCCCTTGGTTGTGAGGAATTCTTGGTCATTCATCTTGGAGAGAAGCAAGTGATGGCATCTGGAAAGATGGGCAATTTGGTCAAATCCTTGGCAAGAAAACTGTTGAAATCACTACTACGGAGCTTTGAAATCCAGTGTTTTAAAAAGCGCTAGGCTCTAGTCGAGCGATCGAAGGTGAATCGGGGCCTAGGCAGGGATTAATCAGGGCCTAGGCGGACTTAGACGCTAGTCAGTAGAGTTTAAGCGCTAGGCGTAGCCAGGCGGTGACCCTCAAAATAGCGCCTAGGCGGGGATTTTTAAAACGGTGTTGAAATCTGAGGCTGACAATGTGATCTTCAGTTTAGCCTCCATATCATGAATCCTAGGGCATATTGATGACATAGATCTCACACTGAAATCAATATCCCTTGCATGCATTCTAGTTGTCACTAGTTGGTCAACATGCCTTTGCATATCCTTAATTTTTCCTTTGATCACATTTAGCTTTTTGTGCATTGAGAGACCAATGTCTGAGTCTATAAACTCAGTGAGTTATGGGAAGAGCTTACTCATAGCCTAAAAAATAACCTTCTACGCCTTCTTTATAGATTCATCTATGTTGTCATTGACCTCCTTGCATAAATCATTGGATTATTTAGTGAGAGTGTCAATGTTCAGCACAAGCTGCTTATCGATTTTCTTGGCCACATCTTCAATAGTCTTGATCACTCGGTCTAGCTTTCTGTCATAGTTTACCATCAGCTTGGACATCCTCTCTAACAGCTTTGCCATGTTGTCTCTAATGTCTTTGGTGACCTCGACCTCCTTCAACACATTGTCAATCTTGCGATCAATGCTCTTCTTTATTTTGGCTTATTCCTCACAAAACATATGAAACTGTGTAGCTTGAGTTACTACAGTGGCATTCAAGCTACTTAGCTGCTCAGCAGGAGCATCAACACTACCCTTTATCTTTCCCGCTACCACGTTAGCGAGAGCAGTAGACACGTGGATAGATGTGATAGCTGCACTGAGTTGAGCCATAGAATCAGATAAGCCGGTTAAGATCAAAGCCATCTTATCCACTAGGCTTTTGGCACTTTCCTTTACCAAGTGGTTGCGAGTCATGAACAAACTACCTTGAATCTTTTCAAACTCTTCAAAGTAGATTGATTCAGAGGGTATGCTTGGGTGTTCATTGAACTCAGATAGCTTAGCCTTGGCCTTCGCAGATAAGTTCGTCAATTCTTGAGCAAGCAGCAACTTACTTACTACCCCATCCAACTCAGCATCAAACTTGAGTGTTGGCAATTTCTTCCTTTCCAACTCTTTTATCTGTGCCAAGATGGCTGAATCAGCCATGTCCTCTTGGACTGGTTGGCTGCTGGAGGTAGGTACTTCACTAGCTGTAAAGTTTGCCTTAGCACCTTCCTCACTCACTTTTCCATGCTGAGCGGAGTTCTCAGCATTAGGAACTTCTCTAATCTGAGGGATTAGAGAGGTAGAGGATGAGTTTGAATAAAAGATTGGTTTAGAATTATGTACAATTGAAGAAGTGGGGGCTGTTTTAGGCTTTACTAGTGAAGGGATTAAGGCTGTTTGAGGAGAAGAAGGAGGAGGAGAGAAAGAATCTTGTGTTTGATTAGGAGAAAAAGATATATTTATTGGGGAATTTACAGTATTCGAAGTGTGAGATTTAGGATTTGCAGGAGGAATATAAATTTTATAATTTACAAGGATAGAAACTGAGGGATCTACATGAATAGAATTTGAAGGATTTATAAGAGAGGTAGGTTTTTTAGGATTTACAGAAGAGATGGGGGAAGGATTATTTATGAGTACCTCTGGGTTAGCTATTTGACCCAAGGATGGGTTAGCTTGAGATAGTTCAAACTAAGTTGGAAGAGGCTCAGTTTGAGTGAAAGTTGGTGTTGGGATGTTAGGACTAGGAAGAGCTGATTCTTCCCGATTAAGGATTTGGATGTTTTCTCCAGTATCCTCATCACTGCTCACCACTTGTACATTCTTCTTTAGTGGTTTATTGGTTACAGTGCGCTTGCGCTGAGTCCCCTTAGCTTTAGTTACCACTTCCTCAACATGGGCTGTAGCACCAAGAATGATGGTTTCATGGTCCTCTTTGCTTTTATTAGAATCCCCTTGGCCATCATCATCCTTAATAACAACCAACTTACACTTCCTTTGGCGCAAGGTTTCTTCTGCCTCTAAGGCCTCCTCTTCTTT
The DNA here is from genome assembly GCA_949673415.1 of Euphorbia schlechtendalii. Classification (NCBI taxonomy): domain Eukaryota; kingdom Viridiplantae; phylum Streptophyta; class Magnoliopsida; order Malpighiales; family Euphorbiaceae; genus Euphorbia; species Euphorbia schlechtendalii. Next base: position 17,020 of record CATIWQ010165409.1, on the reverse strand, counting down.
CTCAGCTTGCTATTTTACCTTAGCTTCCCTTTGAGCATGAGTTTTGGCTTTCATTTATCTCCATTACCTTATTGGGGGTTGGGCAGGCGTATGTCCTGCCCTTGTTTTTACTAGGCTTTTCCTTGCCCTTGAGGAGGTAGCTTTGGATCTTGGAGAGGTCGGAGTAGAGGCTATTGAGATTGGCTCTATCTTTGCAGAAAGAAGAACATTGTCAATGATATCCTCGCTGCTCTCAAAATCCACCATGAAGCTATCTTCATCCTCCTTAGCCACATTCACAAGGAATATTATCGGTATAACCTTAGCCTTTCTTTTAGCATATTGGGCCTTGGTGTACCTAGTATGCACCTGATCATGATACAACTTGCTGAAGTGCATCATTATTAAGGTCTTCTTCATTGGTATGACTATCTCCCTGGACCACCAATGAAGGAAGAGAGGTCTATCTTCACAGCTTTCATCAAGGCTATGATTAGATAGCCATAGTGATAGACGATAGTAATTTTGGTCAAGTGATGAAGAATCATCATTGGCCAATTTAATTGCTTACCTTCTACCATATGGTAGATCACACAACTCTTGAAATTGGTGCAACTAGTGAGGGATCCTCCTGTCTTAGGCAGCATCAGCTTCACTACAAGCTCATGGTACACCCTTGCTAACCAGCTCATTCTTGAGGTATCAATATCCCCAGATCAATAAGCAATTGGAAGTTCCCAATCTTTTGGAATTGCCACCACTTCTTCATCTCCATTTCTCCTGAGCTGAGTGCACCTACATAGCATATTCATAATATTTCCTATCAGCCTTGAGTAGATGAGATGGGAGTTCCCCTCCATGTCCACCAAAAGGACATCATTATACCATTGAATGGTATAGAGATTCCAGAAGAAGCTTCTGATTAAGCTAACAATGGTTGGTCCTTCAAGTTGCAGAAATTAACTTAGGTTCTACTTCTTGATCACCCTATGAAGAATTATGTTCCTCAACAATCCTTCATAATTGACATCAAAGACTAGGCCAAAATCCAAATTTGAGCCCCATTCAACTTTAGTGAATACTGTCCTAGAGGGGAAAGTCATCTTCTCTTGCTTTCCTTCAGCATTCACAGAAATGCTTCTTTTTGAGTTTCCCTGAAGGACAAAGGTTGATTTGGTTCTCGCCATTGCAGATGAAAAAGGAATTTGAGAAAAGAAATTTAGGGTTCTTTTATAGTTGAAAACAATTGAGATTTCAGAAATGTAAGTAACCTCTCTCTCTTTCAAACTTCCGCTTTTATAAACCTCTTCAACTTGCATTGATACGTGGCGCTTTTAGAGTCCATGATCAAAATCAACGCTTAGATTAACACTTAATTAACTGACATAGTGAAATGGTGAGTTTTGCAATTTAGACGGTTCCTATTCAAAACGTCCTTTGAATAAAGTGAGTTTTGATTTTTAATCGTGAAACTGAATCTCATGGAGTTTCTTTAAAATGTAGAAGGTGTTAAGTATCTATTATCTCATTTGGATGAGTTGAAAGATGAACACTTAGCCAAATTTCTTGAATTGTCTTCATATGGGGTTCGCCATTCCAATAAGCTACCTTAGAACATGGAATTGCTCCTTCAACAATGGTTTGGTGAATATGTCAGCTCTCTGTTACTCAAAAGGAACATACTCCAGTTTAACATCTCCCCTTAGTACATGATCCCTTATAAAGTGATGTCTAATATTGACATGCTTCATCCTACCATATTGAACTGGATTCTTGGATAGGTCTATTGCGCTTTTGTTATCACACATAACTTCAAGGCATTTTGACTTTATAACATAATCCTCCAGTTGCTGCTTAATCCATAGCAGTTGTGCTACACAACTTCCTACCGCCATGTACTCAGGCTCTGTTCTTTTCAACTGAAACTGAATATACTGAAACTGAACTGAACGATACTGAACTGAACTGAACTGGAACTGAACATACTGAAACTGAACATATTGAAATTGAACTGAAACTTATTATTCTGAAACTGAGAATGCTGAAACTTAATTTAATAATAATTATTTATATTAATAATAACAACATTACTTTTTAACTATGTAATATTATATTTTTATTTCATTAATTTTATTATGATATTTTGTTGGATCCTTAACTTTTTTAGTATTAACAAAAACCACACTTTGTAATATTATTTTGGGATAAATGTAGTTTAATTAAAAATACTACAAAATGAAAAAAGTAATTAAGTTAGTAGTGCGGAATTCTAGTGAATAACAAATTTGAGAGATGAACCAAAGCAATAGCTAACATGTGATGAGAATAGTGAAAATGACGACATTGACGAAGATTGAATTAGAAAAATTAACCTAACTATGAATTATAATATTCTAATATTTCTCAATTATATTGTTAGTAGTGCGAATTCTATTGTACAACAAGTTTGAGAGATGAACCAAAGCAATATCTAACATGTCGATTAGGATAGTGAAATTGACAACATGAACATAGAATGAATTAGAAAAATTAATCTAACAGTGAATTATAATATTATAATATTTCAACTGTACTTAGTGCAACAAAAGTTTTCTTCTTGCTATACCAAGAGAAAAGGCATTCTACAAGTAAATGGCTTCCTCTTGTGGTGATTTTCCTATCGAGCTTGTCTTTGCCATAGTCAGCATATATGAATCTTTTTGGAATAAAATCTAAACTGTTGGGATACCACAAACCTGCATAAAGAGAACCTTGCAAATACCAGAAAATTCTCTTAATAGTTGGTAAGTGAGATTCTTTGGGGTCAGCTTGATAACGTGCACAATAGAACACAACATACTGAATTTCTGACCTACTAACTGTTAAATAAAGAAGAGAATCGATATTCCTTTGTAGAACTTGCTGTTTACTAGTTTACCAGCTTCATCTTTACTTAAGATGATATTAGTGGCCATGGGAGTGGACATTCAAACTTCTTTAGAACTTCATTGGCATACTTTGCTTGGCTAGTGAAGATTCCATCTTCACTCTGCTTGATTTGAAGTCCAAGAAAAAAATTGAGCTATCCCATCATAGACATCTCAAACTCGCTCTTCACTTTCTTACTAAACTCCTTGCACAGCTTCTCACCAGTTGCTCCAAAAATGATGTCATCAACATAACTTTGGGCTAGCAACACATCTCCTTTTCTTCACCTAATAAACAGAGTCAAATCTGCTTTCCATCTTTCATAGCCTTTACTGATAAGGAAATTAGTCAACCTCTTATACCAAGCTCTTGGCACTTGCTTCTATCCGTAGAGAGTTTTCTTTAGTTTGAATACATGATCATGATTTTTCGTTTCTTCAAAGCCTGTAGGCTGGCGAACATAGATTTCCTCTTGAATGAATCCATTCAAAAACATGCTTTTAACATCCATTTGAAACAATTTGAAGTTCATATGAGATAGGAAAGCTCATAGGATTCGAATTACTTCAAGCCAGGCTGCATGAGCATATGTCTCATCATTGTCGATGCCTCCTGCTGATTGAAGCCTTGAGCAATAAGCTTGGCCTTGTTCATGACAACAACACCATCTTCATCAAGCTTGTTCTTGAAAACCAATTTGGTACCAATGATTGATTTTCCTTTGGGCTTTGGAACTACATCCCAAACGTCATTGCGCTTGAATTGATCCAACTCCTCTTGCATCGTGATCATCCAATAATCATCTCCTTCTGCATCTTCAAACTTCTTGGGTTCAATCAATGAGATGAAAGTTGGATGGCTTATCATCCTATTGAGCTGACCTCACATCATCACTGGATTATGAACATCATCAACAATACTTTCAAGAGGATGTTTGCGATGAGTTATAATCTCTCTTGGAAGACTCAGATCTACAATTTGAGGTTCTGCGACTGATTGTTGAGGCCTAGGTTGATCTTCACCTATATTGAAGTTGATTGAAAGTTTATCATCTTCTTTAGCTCCAGGTTTTTATACTGGGCTAGGCAGCACAAAGAGTGGCATGCTGAGTGGATTTTCTTGGTAGGTTACTCCTTTATCTTCATCAGATGGACATCTATCTACATTGTTAGTTTCATCAAAATCTACATACATAGACTCTTCTAATAGGCATGTTCTCTATACATATATTCTATATGCCTTGCCCTAAGTTGAGTATCTCAGAATGATACCTTCATCAGCCTTTGGATCAAACTTACCTAGCTGCTCCTTGGTGTTAAGAATAAAGCACCTACATCCAATTGATTTGAGACAATCTTAGGCTTGCACCCTCGCCAAAGCTCATAGGGTGTCTTCTCAAGAATTGGGTGAATTAAAACCCGATTCAGGATATAATAGGTTGTATTAACAACTTCTCCCCAAAAGTACTTTAGTAGGTTGTTATGAATCAATATGGATCAAGCCATCTCAATTGTGGTTCTACTCTTCCTTTCTACAACCCCAATTTGTTGAGGAGTATAAGGAGCAGAAAAGTTGGGGTCAATGCCACGTGTTGAACAAAATTCTTCAAGATGGAAATTCTCGAATTCACATCCATGATCACTTCAATTCTACTGATTTTAGTTCCTATTTCATTCATTATCTGATTACTGAGTTTGACAAAAGATTCATATGTTTCATCTTTGCTACTCAACAAGACTATTCAAGTGAATCTTGTGAAGTCATCCATGACCACCAATAAAAATCTCTTACCACCCATACTCATAGGTTGAATTGGGTTGAAAAGATCTAGGTGCAGCAGCTCCAATGATTTCTTAGTTATTCTTGATTAATTAACCTAAATGAATTCCTAACTTACTTACTGAGCTAGCAAGCTGAGTAAAGTTTATCCTTTTCAAAGTTGACACTGGGTAAACCCATAACTAGTTACTTTTTGGCCAGTTTGGACAAAATGTTCATATTTATATAACCCAACTTTCTGTGCCAAAGCCACAAATTATCCTCCTTAGATACAAGATAAACATTAGTAAAGCCTGGGGATAAATCAATTTTATACACTGTTAATTTTAAGAGCAAAGAGTATAGTTGAGTCAGTCTTACAGTTAATAACTAAGCAACCTGCTAGGTCAAATGTAACCTTTCTGCCTTTGTCACAAAATTAGGCTACATTAAGCTAGTTAAACTTGAGTCCTTTGACCAGAGAAACCTCTTCGATTGAAGGATTGACACCAATAGTCCCACAACCACAATCTTTCCTTTTTGGTTATCTTCGAAACTAACACTTCCATTCCATTTATGCTCCAATGAGATAAATTGACTTTCATCTCTGGTCATATGCCTAGAGCATTCGCTATCCAAATACCACATACTAGAGTCATCAACGGATCTTAGGGTCACCTGCAAAACAATTATGTTTTCTTAGGCACCCATACTTTTGAGCCGGGTCCTCCTTTATTAGCAGTGCTTAAATTATAATAGTCGTACTTGTCATAATAACCATTTTTTTCCTATAGATAATTGTGGCATGTCCAGCTTTGCTGCAAAAGCCACACACTATTTTAGCTTTGGGCTGGCTCGCTTTCTTCTTTTTAGAGGAATTCTTCCTCTTAGAATTGCGAATTTGGTTACTCGAAGTTTGACTGTTGGTTGGAGGAGGAACCCGTTTCTCCTTTAAAGTTGTTATCTCAATAGTCAACTTATCTAATTGTTTAGTGAGCTTGCTATTATGACATTCATGATACTTAGCTTTTTCTAAAAGAAAGCGGACATCAAGAGACAAGGAAGCGATAATGTCTTCCTGATCTTCACTTCTCCTCACTAGCTCTTTGATGTTTTTCCCTGACTTATTAGTCAGTTTCATAACATCAAAGAGTACCTAGGAGAACTCTTGAATGGATAAAGGTATTTCAGGATGTACTTCAGCTTAGGGGTTCTTCCCTTTATTCCGCTCAGCTTTAGGGTCAGCAGCGGATTAATTGCTCTTGGAAGCAAATGTTGATCTCTTGCCCCTTTTATTCTCTATCTCCATTAAGTAGAGGTTGGCGAAATCTGTGGCTTCTTCATCAGATGATGAAGACTCTTCAAAATCACTCCAGATGGCAGCAAGTACCTCATTATTCTTTCTGAACCTCTTTTTATATCTATCTTTCTTGGTTTTTGGACAAGATGATTGAATATGGCCTTTTTCACCACAACCAAAGAACTTGATGTCTCTGATGTGTTCCTTCTTGAGTCCTTCCTCAGCTCCACGCTGGTGTTGAGTTAACTTGTTTTTAGTGAGAAACTTTTTCTTATTGAATGTCCGGTCCTTCTTCATGAAACGCTTGAAGCGCCTAGTTACAAGGGCCATTTTCTCATCCGAATCACTACTTGAGGATTCATCAAATGAATCATCTTTTAGGACAATGGCTTTACCCTCTCTCTTCTTACCTTTACTCCTTTTGGAGTCATCAGTATATTTCCTCAAGGACATTTCTTAAGTCAGCAGGGTGCCTATAAACTCATCATAGCTATAGGTCTTAATATTATGAGCCTCTTCGATCACTCTCTTCTTGGCATCCCACTCAATAGTGAGAGCACGGAGGATCTTCTTCACCATCTCTTCTTCGATGAACTCCTTGTCTAATCTCTTCAATTCATTAACAATGTTAATGAACCTGCTATTCATAGACTAAATACCCTCGCTAGTGCCCATCTGGAACATATCATACTCCCTGACCATGAGGTTGATCTTCAACTCCTTTACCTTATCAGTCCCCTCATAGGTAATCTCCAGCTTCCTCTAGATTTCTTGAGCTATCTTGCAGATAGAGACCTTGTTAAATTTTGTAAGATCTAGCGCACAATGTAAGTAATTGATGGATGTTACGTTCTCTTTGAGAAGCTTTAAGTCAGCATCATCATAATCCTTTGGATCAATTGGGACACGTTACCCATTCCTAATGATGGCAGGAATTCTAGGGCCAACCTCTATAGCAAGCCATGCTTGCATGCATTACAACTGTATGAAGTTTTTCATGCAGTTTTTCTAAAATGTGTAGTGATTACGATCAAACAAAGGAAGCTTGGTTACAGATATTCCTTCTTTAAGGAGAATTGTCTATCTTGAGTGGAATTGAAACTATTATAAGCCATTTCGGATCTTTAACTCAAAGACTATGATCTATAAGCTGAGCACTTGCTCTGATACCTCTTGTCGGTCCTAAACAACTTAATATAAACAGCAGAGGGGGTGAGTTCTTTACTTGGTTCTTTTTAATGTTTATAAAAATTCTTTACCATGTTATGTTTTTAGATGTGTGCTGAGTGAACACTTGCTGAGCTAGATCTAAAAACTATAAACTGCTTAGCTTTGCTGGCATAGTTTATCTTCAGTCATTGTTGAGTACTTTACTTAGCTTGGATTGGTTTTTCAAGAAACTCTTTTAAAATAGCGAGAATGATGAATGAGATAGATGCCATAAAGATAAGCGAATAAGGTTAGAATTATAACACCTGAGATTTTATCCTGGTTCGGCCCCTAGCCTACTCTAGTCCCCGGATTCATTTCCGAGCTTTAATTCACTAGTGTTTTCCTTCCTTCCTTAGGCGAAGAAGCCTTTACATTGATTAAACACTATTACAGAAAGTACCTTCCTTTCTAACTACCACTCTAACATAGTTTGGGTAACCTTCTCAACCCATCACTCAAATTTTCTAAAGAAATTGCGAACAGAGGAATTCAACTTATAAAATATGTTGAATCCTTTACAATGTTATATCTAAAGTGTTATCTCTCTTTTATAAAAAGATTTGAAACTTTGTGTTTGCTCAGTTGCTTGATTTGGAATTTTTGAAAGCTGAGAATGATGGAATAGAGTTTCAGCTCTTATTAAATTCGAGGTGATTCACTAAGTTTTTGGAAGTAGCCGTTGCAAACTTCTTATCCTGATAGCTTCTACAATTTCTCTTCTCTTCAAATCTTTCTAATTTTCCTATTTGAAACAAGATGTAAGACGTTTAGAGATAGAGATTTTGAACATTGAGGCACAAGATTAATCCGTTAATCTTGACGTGTTAAAAACTCATTTCCTTTAAGCAATCCATTTTGATCTAGAGGCGCGTGAAATGCAACATGGAATTTTGAGAATTGTTGACATGCTAACATTGCAGAGTTTAGTGGAGACATTGAGAAATGGCGCATGTCAGAGATTCCTTTTGTCTTGGACTTTAGTGAGAATTCTCCAACATTCCATACTGACACCTTTTCATTGTGAGGACCACTTGAATATCTTCTTTAATTTCAACACCTTTTCTCCTGAAAAGCATTAAAGAGATATTCCATTCATTACAGAAACCGTTAAACGCATTTGTGTCATAAAATTCTCTAAGTGTCAAACACACTCAACTTCGCTGAGTCTATGTCTTGTAAACTATGTAATACTAAGATGACTCAGCTTTTCTTATTCTAAACCATAACTTAATTAATCACTTAGCAAACTGAGTTGTTTTTCCTTAAACACACTCGAGTAAACTTGATTAATTAAGAGTCTACTTAGTACTCAATTAAGTTCACTATCCTAGATAGTTTGTTATTTCCAAAGTGTTTTAATGAAGTACCTTTAATTGGGGTTCAACAAAAGCATATCTTCACGAGCTATGTGATGCCTCATCATACAATGTTTGACAATGGAGTTTAGTTTAAAGGGACAATAACAAATTTAATTGAGAAATATGGCATTGGGCATCACCGATTATTTCCTTATAGACCTCAAGCTAAAGGGGTAGTAGAAGCGGTAAACAAGTAAATTAAGAAAATCTTGTCCATAATGGTGACTACCTATCGAGATTGGATAGACAAGCTTCAGTTTGTGCTTTGGGGATACAAAATCATTATGCGCACGCCAATAGACTCCTTTCTCCCTAGTTTATAGGATGGAAGCTGTTATCCTAGTAGAAATCGAAATAAGATTCTTAAGGGTAGCTCTGGAAGCCAATTTGAAAGAATTAGACTGGGTGAGAGCCAAGTTTGAGCAATTGAACATGATTGAGGAATATTGTTTAAAAGATTTGGATCACCTCTAGACATACCAGCAATGTATGGCCAGAGCTTACAAAAGCAAAGTCGAGCACTAGAAGCGGCCATTGAAAGTGGGAGCCTTAGTCTTCAAGCAGTTAAAACCCTCCAATGTGGACGCTAGGGGGAAGTTCAGGACTAACAGGGAAGATTCGTTTGTGATTAAGAAGATCCTTAGCAAAGGTACGGTCAAAGTGATGGATATGGATGGCAACGAGTTCGTGAATTTAATCAACCAGAATTGGCTTAACCGTTATCATGTTTATGAAAAGAATCAAATCTTGAAAAGCAGCACAAGAAAAAGAGAATTATGCAGCAAGATCGTCAAATTTCCTCTTTCATATAATTGAGCAAAAATTAGGGTATTCTTTTGCTAAATGGTTCGTCAAAGTGAAAACTTGAAAAGGGCATTTCAATAAAAAATTAGGATAATGAGAGAAAACAGTGAGATGTCAATCATAAAATTGAAAGGCTTTTGACATTATGGGTTAGGTCTTTGGATATATTATATCATAAACTTTTGTACCCCATTTTATTTTATTTAATGAAAAGGTTGTTACTGCTGAACTATTATGAATATACATACTTTGAATACTCTTGTGTTGTGATGAGAAAACAACACAAGTAACATAATATAATAATTAATTCATAACAATCTGAATTAATATTGCATACATATTAGTTCATAATATAAAGGCTAATAAGTTTACATCAAATAAAACATCCAACACATATAGATATATAAATATAGGCTATGTTTTCTTTCTTGCTGCAACAACAAGTATCAACATCATCATTGACCTTTTAGCTCTCTCATCAAAGCAACTATAGTCCATCCTCAACGTACATCCACTATAGAGTAGCTCAAACACGATTGTCTGGGTTGGTGAGCTATGAGATTTCCTATTAACAATCATCAGTCTCGATAGCCTCTCGGTGAGTATGATCTAATGAAGCAAATGACGTGTGCTGAGATCATTTCTCAAGAATGTGATTTGGTAATCTGTAATCCCAACTAGAGGCATGAGTAGGACAAGAATCTCTAGGCACTCGCTGAGTCTTCCTATACTGTCGATGAAGCTATGCCAAAGAATAGGAAGTGATACCCTGCAAGCCAAGTAGCTAGACATTGCAAACATAAACGTGAGTAGCAAATTCAGTAACCTTCCACCAGGGGTAAAGCCAACGTATCTGGATTTCTATATATCTTCTCATGATGTGTATCCACTCATCCATTGTCAACTTATGATGGTCAGTCATGTAGAGCCCTCTCTTGCTATACTAAACAACCTTGTACTTCTCAAAAGATCACCTCTGCTCATGGATCAAGGCTAATATCTCCAAGAGCCAAGCCTGCTATTTTTTTCTCAATATACTTGAATTAAAAGAAGATAAGATGAGATTTTAAGGTTACCTCTAACAAGTTGAAGTGATCTCCAATCAAGCTAGAATCAGCATTTGTAGCCTCTATGTATAGCAAATTCCCGCTAGTCCATTGACAACAAGTGAAGCTTCCTGAGATATGCTAGTGATAGCAGAAATAATTTGAAGGGGGCCACCCTGCCTACTCCACACATTAACTCTAACATGAGTAGTAAGGCCATCATGGTGGCTAAGCAATGTGATGTCTTGGGGTAGCTAAGCAAAAGTCCATAACTGTAAGAGCTCAAAAACCACCAATCTTTGAGGGATGAGATAGGAACTGGTTAATGGAATCCAAGTTCCACAACCCTCTTAGTGTATCGATAGCTTTGAATCGATACTTCGACACTACAATAGGGAAAAGCTAGGGGAAAGGATTGCTTAAGATGTCTAAGTACTCCTCAATCATAAGGCAGAGCTCTTGAGTCGAGAAGGGGAAGACGCGATCTAAAGGATCCCAAAAAGTGAGCGTCGCATGAATAAACACTATGTTAGTCGAGCGAAAGGCTAGATACCAAAGTCCTCATAACTTGAAAGCCTCCAACTTCTTCCAACTTGGATTCTTGAATATCCCTAAGAAAGATCTAAGTCAAGATTTTGGGTCTCCATAGTGAAAATGAAGCAAAAAGGGGAGAAAATGAAGAAAGATGTGACAAATAAGAAATTTGGCTTTGTTTAGAAAAGGGCCAGTATTGGCCTGATTTCCAAGATTGGTTTGGTTTGCAGGTTCGGTACCGATCTATACTATTAGATGGGTCCCCTTGCAAGGCCGATACCTTCCCGACTTACCTTACCCTCGATTTTTACTGAAAATTTCAACTTTTTACTCCTTTCGAACATGCACAAAAAAACAAAATGAAATTTAAACCATGTAATATCCATATCAACAACTAGAAATATCAAGAAAAGACTTTGCATAAAGAAATTTTTGAGTATCACAAATCCCAAGGTGCAAATGTATTAAATGTACAAGACTATGTGAATAAAGCTACAAAAGTAAAATCTAAAGCTATTGTGGTTTGGAATCGGACTCCTTGCCATCATTGTTGTTGTCATTATTGTTTCCCTTATTAGCCTCCTTGTCTTCCTCACCCTCAAAACCATAATTATACACCTCGCCTAATGGAGGGATCCTAAGAGCAGATCTCTCATGTGGGACACACGATGAATACTTACCCTTGGAGGTGAGCTCAATAGGTCCAGCCTATGGCTAGGTTCGAAATCATCATCGCTCCTCCTACTAATATGAATCTTAGGCTCTTACTCCTCTCCCTGACCTGGCTCTGTTAATCGAGCTATCTTGATCTCTAGCTTAGAGATGGCACCTCGGAGATTGATAAGTGTATAATTACACTTATTAACATATTAATTTTACACACTAAACACTATAATTTAAGTCATTTTTATACTTCATATAAAAGATTTCATGTGGTATGAAGTTGTTTTTTATGCAAATGCAAATACTAGGTAAATCTTGGGAGTAAAATGATCAAAAGAGGAATTCTATGAAAAAAGAGCGAAGTTACAATAAGAATTCTGAGTAAAACTCAATTCATGGTCGCGACAATCATTCGCGGTCGTGACTTGTTTACTTCAGAAATAGAAGATTTCCAATCAAATATTCACGGTCGCGACATGTGTATGGCGGTCGCGACATGGATGGTTTTCTGGTATTATCTTTTTAACTAACAACTGCCAGATAAGCATTATCAACCACCATCAACTACCAACGAACAGACACCTATCAAGAGTCAACCAATCATGAAAAGGTGCTTATCCATTGTGGATTATATCAAAGCTTCTCAACCAATCACAATGAAGAGATGCAATCTTTCACCAATAGACACAACCCTTCATTTTGATAGACGCAACCCTTCAAACTCTGTAAATAGGGTTCCAATCCTCTTCAATTTCATGCACCACCAGAGAGGAGAATATTATAGTACAATTAGAGAGAGATATAGTGTGTATAGATAGAGAGTTAGCTACGTTCTTAAGTGTTAGTGAGAATGTTTAAGTGATTCGAATCCTTGTTTCGATCACTAGATTTCTCTATATTCTCGAGCGATTGTTGTATAAGTGTACTTGAAAATCACTTATCAATAAAAGTTCTTGTTCCTCAATATTCGTTTGTTCGATATTCACAAAGAATAGCATCCTAGCAAAGGTTCTGTACGGTAGACCGAATTCAAAGCAGACGCAGGAATTGCGAGAATTGACGACTCCCATTAAAGAGTGGATACGGTTTGATCAACTTTATCTTTCACTTGCATACCTTACAACTTTTCTTTGCTTTCTACGTATACTTTCTATTTCGAAGTTTATGATATGTCTATGTGTCATAATGTGTATTTCATGCTATGTCTTTTATGTTAATCAAGTTATATGCATTGGCGTTAATTTTAAGAGTAGTTTCAAGGTTAACAATATCGTGTATAATCATTGTATCTGTGGTATAACGATGTTTAGTGAGCCAACATTTTTGGAATGGTAAGTTGCTAAATATGGCTATGTGAGAGCGACCCGTACTAAGCATAGTATTGACGTTGTCCATGTTTATATAATAGTCTTATCTCATTTGCGCTAGCATTAGAAAAGTTATTTCATGTGTTGCTCTACGGCGAATCATTGAACATCTGAGTGTGTTGAACCGGGTTTGTTAGATTAGTCTAGTGCATCGTAACATCTTTTTTGAACTTGCATGTTTTCTCAGCTATACTTGTTCGAAGTGAAAATCTATGTATTTAGAGTCTCTCATCTATTACATCTATATTTACTCAACTTTTCATTCTGATCTTCCCTTTCCAAAAAATCTGAAAACTATTTTTATTTTCCTTCACTTTTTCTTTCCTTGTTAATCTTTAGACCTAGTCCTTCCCTGTGGGTTCGATATCTTTTAAAACTACATCGCAACTGTATATTTGCAGTTATCATCATTTTTCTATGTGATAAGGGGTATTGACAACACCTACATTTTTCGTGAACAAGTTTTTGGCATTATTATTGAGGATAAGTCTTACTAAACGAGTATAGCCAAGTCTCACGAACATCTTTTTGGAGCCGTAAAGATATTAAACTTATCAATGGAAAAGTGACGAACACATTCCTTACAACTTTGCTTTGCTTTCTACTTATACTTTCTATTTCGATGTTTATGATATGTCTATATGTCATAATGTGTATTTCATGTTGAGTTTTTTATATTAATCAAGTTATATGCTTTTGAGTTAACTTTAGGAGTAGTTTCGAGGTTAACGAGATTGTGTATAATCATTGGATCTGTGATTATAACATTGTTCAGTGAGCTAACATTTTTGGAATTATTACTTGCTAAATATGGCTATGTGAGAGAAACCTGAACTAAGCATAGTAATATTGTTATCCAGGTTTATATAATCATCTCAATTCGTTTGAACTAGATTTAGAAAAGTCATTTCATGTGTTGCTTGGCTATGAATAATTGAATATCTGAGTGTCTAAAACCGAATCTATTAAATTAATCTAGTGTACGTAATATCGTTGATGATTTTGCATGTTTTCTTTGCTATACTTTTTCGTAAGGAATATCTATATACTTTTTATCTTCTCTAATCTTTCATGCATTTGTCTATCCATCCATCATTCCAATCCTCCAAAATAAATTACATTATTTTCTTTTGTTCCGTTCCTCTTGTTGATCTTTAGAACTTGTTCCTTCCCTGTGGGATCTATATCTTTTAAAACTACATCCTAACTGTATACTTGTAGTGGTCACCATTTTTATATTCAGATAAGCGGTATTGACAACACTTGTTCGTATTTTGAACTATTATGTTATCGATAGGAAAGTGGGAGACAAGGTTTTTGGCTTCTTTATAAAATATAAATCCTCAGAGTCAGTAGAGTCAAAACATTATGAACAAGTTTTTGGCGCCGTTACCGGGGATAAGTCCTTTTGGAACAAGTGTAGCCAAAAACTATGCGAACAAGTTTTTGGCACCGTTGACGGGGAAGGTAAGTGTGTTCTAGAGATCAAATTACTGGATAACAACAATTATATTTATGTGTCTACGAATTATGATACTAAGTCTAAAAATTGAAGAAATAGTAGGATTAAAGAAGGTCGTGACCGCGACTATAGATCGCGCTCGTGAAGTTATACAACAAAACCTTCGGACTATTTTGAAGGAAATCATGATCGTGACAGGCCTTCGAGATCACTACATGGGCCCCTTATTCTCCTTCACAATAACTAGGTTTACTCTTTTCCTTTCTTTTTCAAATTTTAGACTGGTATTTGTTTTTTGTGTTTTCATTTTTAATAAAGACTTCCACAATAAGGACATTATGTTCTTTAGTGTGGGGACATTTGTAAAAAAACTCCCAAAAATCCAAAAAAATTAAATAAGAAAAATCGAAGAATTTAAAAATTTTGTTGATTTTTGTGTTATTTTTACATTATCCATTCTTATACTTTACTCACATTTGTCCAAGGTTATTTTGAGTGTTAGGTATTAAAAGTTTGATGTTAGTGCAATCTTCAGACAAAATTTTTGTTTCGAATATGAGCACATGTTGAATTTAAGCATTATTAGCAAAACATTTATCAATTTGTCAAGGATGACTTGTAACATTCGAGATTAACATTCCAAGTAAGTTTCGATATATATTTCAATGCAACATGAATTAGTATAAGTTAGATAGTTTTAGTTTAATGCTACTGATAAGTTTAAGTGGAGTAATATCTAGTAGTATTCTTACTATGAGTTTTATATGCAAATCTCGAATAAGTCCTATAAGTATTGAGCGTGTTTAAAGTTTTAGGAAACTATAGCCATAATACTTTGAAATTTATCAATAAAGGATAGGGTATTGAGAGAAAAAATCAAAAGAAAGAGAGGATAACCAATTAGTTATGCAAAAGGTGAGGAATGGTACGGAGCAGAAACTGTAACAATTCAACGAGTGAAAAAAGAAAAATAGCATAGCACGAAAAATGGGTGCAAAGTACAAAGTACTTCAAAAACATATGCTTAAAAGAAAAAAAATGAGAGAGGGGTAAGGAGCATAAAATGCAACCACTAAAAAAAGAGGAGAGTGGAATGGAGCATAAAATGCAACCACTTATATTGTTTTAGCATCCTAGGTTACCTAAAAATGCCTTGAGAGAAAATTATTCAAAGTGTGCTTTTTATGTCCTTTATACTTTATTCTATGCTTAAGAGAAGGAAATATTCGAGTATACATATAATGCTTATATGATGATGCGGTTCGGTTGAACCTCCATTAAGAGAAAAGGTATGCAACTAGACTATATGAATTGCACATTACTAATTTGTGGGAAATTTTGGACTTCTACTTGAATCTTATGCAACTTGGGAATGTGGTACTCACTACAATAGTCTTTTGCCAAATAAGGATGAACTTGGATAACTAATTTATACACTTATGTTGAATTTACCTTGAGGACAAGGCAAAAGTTAAGTGTAGGGGTGTGATAAGTGTATAATTACAGTTATTATCATGATAATTTTATACATTAAACACTATAGTTTAAGTCATTTTAATAATTTATATAAAAAATTTCACGTGGTATGTAGTAGTTTTTGATGCAAATGCAAGTACTAGGTAAATCTTGGAAGTAAAATGATTAAAGTTGGAAATCTATGAAAAGAGAGTGAAAAAGGTGCAAAAAGATGCGTGGAATTTAAGGATTTGGTAATGTATCAAAGATGTCAAAGATCAGTAGAAATCGCAAAGAGGAATCATGTGATCGTGACACACATATTGCGGTCGTGACTTGTTAACTTTCACAAAAGAAAGTTTCCAACCAAGTATTCACGGTCGTGACAATCATTCGCGGTCGCCACCTCGACGGTTTTTTGGTCAACTCTTCTCTTCTTTCAACTACCGGTTAAGAATGATCAACTGCCATCAACTACCAAACGATAAGACACCTTTTGGAAGTCAACCAATCATGAAAAGGTGTCTTTCCATTGTTGATAAGATCAAACCAATTCATCCAATCTCAATGAAGTGATGAAATCTTTCGCCAATGGACACAACTCTTTGTTTGGATAGACACAACCCTTCGTACTCTATAAATAGGCTTCAAGACTCAACAAATTTCGTGGTGGATTGAGAGTGATTATGTGTGTGTCATAGTGAGTAGTGTATACATAGATAGAGAGTAAAAATATCTAGATATCACTACGTTCATAAGTGTTAGTGAGAAAATGTATAAGTGATTCGAACCATATTTCGATCACTAGATTTCTCTACATATTCGAGCGATTGTTGTATAAGTGTAATTGCAAATCACTTATCAATAAAAGTTTTTGTTCTTCAATATTCATTTATTCGATATTCGCAAAGAATAACATCCTAGTGGAGGTTCTGTACGAGTCGAGACCGAATTCAAAGCAGACGTAGGAACTACGGGAATTGACAACTCCCATTAAAGAGTGGATACGAATTGATCAACTTTAGCTTTCACTTGCATACCTTTTACTATGCTTTCTACTTATACTTTCTATTTCAAAGTTTATGATATGTCTATGTGTCATAATGTGTATTTCGTGTTGATTCTTTTATATTAATCAAGTTATATGCTTTTGAGTTAACTTTAAGAGTAGTTTC